>QNGE01001199.1:58079-124576 GCA_008508345.1 Paragonimus westermani
AGGTTAGGAAGCGGGTGTTTGGTAGTGATTGTCAGACGAGTTCTCTTGTCCAATCTCTACGTTTACACAGGCTTAGATGGTTAGGTCATGTATTAAGGATGCCAGCTAGTCGTCTTCCACACCGAGCACTGTTCGCTGACACTGTGACCGACTGGTGTAAGGTGCGAGGCTGACAGATAATGACCTGACGTAGGGAAATGAAGTCGTTCACCAAGGGGTCGGTCACTGTAGATCGAGTTCGTCTCCCGGGCTGGAGTCCTCGCGACTCACAGAGTCGGTGGCTGGAGACTACTCTAGGTGAGATGGCGGCTAATTGAGCTCAGTGGCATGAATGTTGTTGTTTTGCCGATTTTTCTGTGAAATGAGTGCATTTAGTGATGAGGGGCAGCGAACGCCTTAAGGAAGCTGTCTCGCTGATGACGCCTTACTCTCACTTGCAGCTCGGTTGTGTTGTTTGCAAGGTGTAGACATCTTGATGTTGACTGTTTGAATATGGACGTAGTCATTTTCCGTAGTTAGGTCTCTTCCGGTCTCCTTCTCTCTCCCTATATAGGGTTTGTTTTCTCTTCATGGTTGTGTGGCAGTTAAGCATTAGTGTGAACCACTGATGTAATTATGTGAATTATGATGTTGTCGCCCCCTGCTTGTTACATATTTTGACTGACCGCCTGCTTTTGTTTGCTAATGACTGCGCGTTATTTGCACACAATGAATATGTAGCGCAATAACAGCCTTCCTTTCTAAGACAGCGAACTTTGGATCATATATCAGTAATGACAAGATATTTTTCCTGCCTAACCTCGACGGATACATGTTTTGTGCCTAAACGTTATTCCTGGTTGTTCACGTATCTGCTTCTTGGCAGTGATTTACTATCGAATTTATCTGTCGACCTTCACCTGCATGCTTCCGCAGCCAAATTTTTTGCTGATTTCCTGTGTCTTCAATGACGCGTCCTGAAACGTCGTGGTCTGAATTGGTAAAAAACTGTCACTTGGAAATCTCGCACAAAAGTCCACGTATTTTTGTGGTAATGAAACCTTAAAATTGTGTCAACAAAATGTGCGACATTCAAGCCTCCATCCACAACGTCTAAGATGATTCCTAAGAATTAAGGGTCTTGACATATCCTGAAAGACCGTGGTGATCTTCCAAGCAGATGAACGGGATCAGTGCTACGTTGAGAACTAATCAGTTTCTTTAGCGCGGACACGTGCTCCGAATGAACGGGGCACTGAGTCCGAAACAAGTGAAAGCACAATTGCGATATCCTGCTCGCTAGTTTGTTCATCATGTAAGCTTTTCACACTGTAGTAGAAATCTTAGGCCATGAGAAGACCCAACATTGTTGCGGACCGCCTAGATTAGTGTAATCTGGATGGGTGTTCGAACGTTCACTGACCGGTAGTTATGCACCCGTAAACTCACGCATACGGCTCGGAACAGAACTGTGAGCGCCAAGGGGGGATGATAACGTGGCTGTATGGTCGTCGAGAAGAGTCTGGCCGTCGTCGACTGATGTCATCAAAATACAACGAACCGTCAACGAAGAGAATGCCAGTGCGATAGATGCAAGTGAAGTAAGTTGTTAACATACGACTCTCGGTTGGTTAAACCAACCGTTCTCCATTACGGAAACACTGCAAATCCTGGTGTGTTACGTCTTCATTTTGTCCGCTTCACTTGTTCATTGTATGCTGGAAAGTTGGGTAGATTTCTCAGTACAGTTTTAAATTTATTTGCTTACACAAACCTAACTGGAATGTTCTAGAGCTTTTTATGTGAAACTTATTTTTGCCCTGTTTCCAACATCGTTCTCCCAAGCTTGCTGGAAAATCCAAATTCTACAAAGGCCTCCGCCTGCACGTCTTCCGTTCTTTTTCCTTCGAGCGTACACTGGCAACGGTGTGTATGACTGAGTCCACAAGTGGTGAAACACATGCCGTTTGCGATTACGTTTGAACGAATGTCCTTTGGTTTTGGTCACTATGGTTGGCCAATTCGGAAACAGATACTGTGAACCGTGTTTGGTTGAGGTCCAGTAAGTATACACACCGTTGTCTAGATGACGCCGTTGCGAACAAACACATTTCTTGTCCAACCCAAGCATTTCTAACCTGCTTGAAAAGATATGTTCCTCAACTGTCATTTTGCTGGTAGTCCTGTACAATTTTTGTATGTAACATTTTTCTCTTAGACAAAGAGATTCTGTACACCCGGTCCCGTACGGTTTTTAGACTAAGTACTGATCATTAGAGCACGAGTGCTGCAACTGTTGCCTGGACTTTCTTAGCTTACTGGCGTGTGTTTGACGTTATCTCGTTCCTTCAATCACAATGGGCCACGAAATACGTTGTAAAGTATTTCATTTAACGTCATCCTTTGCCATGTTTCCGGGGCTCATCAACTTACATTTTTCTGCCATCAGACCGATTAACTGCGCATCGACTGATCCAATACGCTGTCAGTAAAAAGATAATGGAAACCATTTCAGCAAGGTTTGTCTGCTTTCCTGTGTGATATTGCTAGGAATATCAACCAACTGGCTTGTATCCCTTTGCTCGGGTGATGTCCCTCATCACAAGGTGCCACCCGTGCTACTTCTGCTATTGGACCACATAGTAATTTTATGACCCAGAGTTGTGAATGCCTCGATTCAACACGATATCGTGTCCATAACGTTTCATCTACGTCCAATAACCCTAAATGAACATTTGGCTTTCATTTCCGGAATCCCTGAAGTTGGTATGAGACTTAGAATCGCCAACTTAAAGCCCAGACAGTACTTATGGTCTACCGTATGCTGTTTTGACTTAAAACTCTGTCCTGATTTTTTCTCCCAAGAAAGTAATTGACAACTGAAACGTGCGCAAGGCAAAAACCTTTAGCAGCACCGGCAGCCGAGTACGCTTTTGAAATACATAATTTTGAACTGATATCTGCTGTCAGCTTCGCCATTGTATAGGATGCACGAACATCTGTATCATTCGTCCTCCATCGAAACTATGCCAACCACTGTATTGATCTCAACATGGCCGATCGAAAAATCATATTTGGAAGTTGTGATATTTGAAGATTCACGACTGTGCGTATGGATATATATATATACAACAGTGGTGTTATCTGTTCTAGAGACGAAACCTACCCGATCAGACTCTGAGGATTGACAGACAAGTACACTTCAAAACGGTTAAATAAACCTTCCAAATTCACCTATCCTCACAACAACCACGCTACCAACTTTCTACTATGCAATATCAGTTACAATGGTCGTTCTATCGGGAATGAAACGCACTTTTCTGTTTTGTCCATTATCAACACAATCACGCTAGTCGTGGTCGATTTTACCTGCCACAGCATTTGAATTAAGTATTATAAATCATGCCACCGATTTCTAAATGTCAGTTTTCGGATTTAGTGCACGAGATAATCCAAAATTTACAACGTAGACCTTCAAATTGGACTTTACTCATACTACTCTACCGAATGATTCTCATTTAATGGGTTCCAGGCGTCCAAAAAGGTCGTTCGGTTGAAACACTTGAGACCGGCCAACCTCAGTATCTAATTTGCTCATATCACAAAGCGCTGAAAACTTATTTTTGGTCATGTCTAAGAGTCTGCTTACTTAAGTCCTAGCAGTCCATCGAACCAGGATATTTGATCAGTGTCTCACAAAGAGTTATCTCAGTGTAGTTTTTTCTACTGGGGTTACGATCGACCATTATCTAAAGGCAAACGCTAGCAGCGTCCGTGTTTGGAATTGCAGTGTCTACTACGATCGCCAGCTGACTACTCATGAGTAGTGAACTGATGAATCTAAATTTCTATCTTGGCCTGTTGCGTAGCAATGTTAATCAGCGACCACGGGCGGTTGTTCCGTGAACGTTTTTGCTAACAGATAACTATGATGATACCCCACCTTATATTATGCTGCCATTAACTTCTGAGTATACGTAACTTCTTACTTTTGAAAGACTGTTTCCCGGGCGGTGAAGCCGTTTAGAGCATTTTAATCGATCATACCTGTCACCGCGTGACAATCAATTAAACCGGAACCGAAATAAAAGCCACTAGAACGTCATTCATCACGTAGTTCAGTGGCATTACCACGGTAGCCTGAGCACAAATGTCAGGTTTTTTAATGACGGAATCGATAAAAATCAACAAGTATCGCTTTTATCTACATTTTGAACTGGTTAACTAGCTACAAAATATAAGTCATGGGGAATTATGAGTCAGGGCGAATTTTAAGTTCATGTTTGCTTCTTCCCAAATGCTTCATCACTTCGGGATAGTTTCACTATGACTTATCAGTACGATTCATAAAATTGCCACCGCATTTAAATGCATAATGTGGCGCGTGAGTACTTGGTATTGACGTACTCACTGGTGATTTTTGAAACTAAAATGTTCTCGCATAATCAGATAAAACGGTGCATATGTCGGTCACCTTATGAAACACAAAACGTTAAACTGTGGGATTGTCATTTGGAATGGCATGGTAAAATTAAACTTGTACACCTCGACCACATTGAAATTTTTGGTAGTTGATTATCTGTTACATCTCGAGTTAACTCACACTTGTGTGGATCTCATGAGGATATCCACAAAATACTGGTTTCCGATGCAACTCCATAAGAGTGAAAATTGATCACTGTTGTACCGAACACTTGAGCCTATCAATCATCCATTCTGGTCAAGTACACTGCTTTACTGGATGTAGCGTTGGGTTTTTACCACAAACAGAACACGACTTCTCTTAGTCAGTGACACTGTTCAACTCTGTGTTCCTCTTTCGTTATACATTGCTTTCGGTATTGATATGTTCGCCAAGCTCGGCGAACATATCAATACTAAAACCATCAACCCGAGCTACAAACAACACCACCACTATCCCCACCCATCAGAAACATTGCTCTCGGTCAGTTATTTTTGTTCTGACCGTCACACACACTCTCTCTCTCTCGCTGTCTGGTCATCATGTTACTGGGTTATAAGTGGAAGGCCTCACTCTCTACCTGAAGCCATCACCACGCGGAATCAGTCTGTTTTCCGGCCCGGCATGCATCAGGTTTACAACCGATGCCTCATCTTAAACAAATTTATTGCAGCGTTCACACTTAATCCACGGGCAACGATCGGGAACTGATGCAAGTAAAGCTGCGTTTAGGAGACCCGTACATGCAGAAAAGTAGTGTAGCATTTCGGTCGTTCGAATTCATTCAGTAAATTCAAAATCATTTGCCGATTTCACGTAATGTAGATTGGCAACTTCACTGTACTCACCAAGTAACGTTGGCGTGATACAGTATACCAAGCAAATACAACGCCGCCTCCCAACAACAATCATCGTCAAAGGTAGGGCAAGTGTTCACTCGGTGAGGGGACGACTTCTGTGGAGAGGGATTTTAGTTTCATGAAATCCTGTTAATATGAAAGCGAAACAGTAAGTAAAAAAGGCGTCAACTCTGTTATATGCTCACAATAAGCACAACGGTCTCACCCGTTCTGTTAGCACAATGTATGCGCATCAAGGCCGCCTGTGTGCCCCACACTCGTGCCAAGGCTCCAAGAATGATCTGATTGGTCGCCGCTTCAACGACCAACTCACCGATGTACTTTTAAGTGACCCGTTTGCTTGTAAATGCGACAACACAGTATGAATTCCTACTGAGTCACTTGTCCACACTACAGTCGTTGTTGTCCGTAAGACATGTAGGTGATGCGGCTGGGATACAGATACAACACACATAAAGTGCTATGACCACTCTAAAGAGGTGAGCAACATTTAGGAATCTTAAATTGCGGACTGTGACGAGTCCGCAATGATGACGGACCACTTGCTGTAATAAATACCAAGAGTTACGTATACTCCAGTTGAAAATGAAAAGAAAATATGTCAGCAGTAAACGGTTTGTTATTTACTACCAACAAACTGTAGGGTTGTACGCAACCAGCAACTCTTAATCGGTTCAAATCTCAACAATGACGAAACGATGGCTGTTTGAAACAGCGAACCTTTGACTGGCAAATTAACAAGGACATGTATAGTAGTGTCATATGTCGATAACTGGTTTGTTACTGAATGGTAGTTTAAAGATGCCCAAAAGATTGATCAAGCGTAATGTGTTTCTTCTTCCGTTAAAAGGTCACACGCCACTGAAACTGTGCCGTTTCAGTTCATAATCCCAGCTACTTAGAATGAAAATCTATCTTTCTGACATTCTGTGTGCCCTCACGTTATCAACAGACCTTGCTTGAGTAGCATCACTCATACGAATCATAGGTGCTTGCGCTGTCAGCTAATGTGTGAAAGGGGTTACTATCATATAACACCGGGACAGATCGATACATTTTAGTATTTCGCCCTAAAGTCAGTGCATAAGGAGGACCACATTAACGTGTCTTTCCGAAAGGGGCTGTGCCTAGTTCAAACCCAGAATTGTTCCCAACATAGTTCTGGGGAATATATTCGCTCTTTAAAGATACCCTATACTAGAAATTTCCTACGTAATTAGAATATTTCGTCGATAAGTGTGGTTATGGTTGGAGGCTTTTTAATGCATAGCATATAAGTATGGTGAAAAGACGTTTATTCTCTACGATTGCTCATTGATCGAACGGTTTGGATGATGTAAGTGTAAGCTCTATGCTACTTGGTCACAACTGAGAAAACAAATTACCTCTTGTTCACATTTCATAACTGGCCTCAATCGTGCTTGATAATTACGCTTATTTACTTCCTGACCAAGTGTTAAAGTGTGGTTTGCTTGGACAATTATGTTGCCTGCTTTGATGCTAATGCCCACGTGCTGAATTTTTATAGAGGTTCCGAAGGTTATGTGACTAGGAGGCTACGCCTAATAACTAGATTAACCCTATTTATTCCGCAACTTTCGTATGACAGTGTCACTTATCAGTAGGTGATAGCAAGAACCAGGCTTTTTCAGTCCTGTAAGATAGACCGACATAGAACCCATGAACTAATGCCATTCCCAAGGTGAATTCCAACTGTTTGTTTGTTCCTTTGGTTAGTGTAACACAAAGGTGATTAGGTGTTTTTCAGAACCGACGTGTCAGAGGTAGCAACTCAGTTGACAAACTCAAGAAAGCTCTCTGTAGAGAGATGTCGGAAGGTCGGTTTCAGAAACAGGACACATATTTGAGGAAGTAATGTAACTGGCTAAGAGCGGAAAGTTGGTACAAGTCAATTTTTATTAAATGCCTTGGAACCAGTTACCTTAATACTTGGGGGCAACTCAATAACAATCATGATTAAGACGGTTAGTGGTGTGTTAATTTGTAATCTACGTCTTTGGTTGTTACGGTTCGAACCCTGTTGACATTTACATATGGATCACAAAAAGTGAAGGTCATCATTCTCATAACTCATTCACATCAAAACCTGAAATAGTACGGATTTTCTTTGGGCTGAAAGACACATCAACTGAGTGTGGTTTTCTATACACTGGTTTTTTGGTTGAACCGAGATTTCTGACCAAGCTGAACGTAGGATATATATATATATACATATTTATGTATATGTACATATATATATGCTACCCCAATGGAGAAAGTCGGGCTGGGGTTTTCTACAAAATTCCTAATATACAAAGCTCTCATTAAAACGTTCAGTAGCACTCAATTACCGGTAAGTCATTCACAAAAACTAATCTTTGTGACAATTTGTTCTATTTTCCTCACAAAAATCAAAAGCAAATTCACAGGCAGTTTTAGGAAGACAAACACCACCGATGATTTGATATTCGCCGTATGCATATACGCACTTGTAGCCCCATACGACTACTGCCGTTGCTATCATTATAAACTGTCTAATCGGAATAATTACGGCTAGGACCAATTTTCATGATGCAGCAACAGGACTATCAAATTTGTTTCAGCTGTCTACGGAACGACCAAAGTTTCTGGAATGAAACACTTACTTTCCTTGAACAGTCCGAACAAAGCGGTTAGAACAGGAAAACTGGTTGATGCAAGCATTTAGTATTGACTGCTCAATGCCAAATTTTGCAGTAATGTGGATGGATTTTTATAACAAACAACTAGACGGATGGATAATCAGCAAGCGGATTAGGATAGATAGGGTCAAGTTCACGAACAGCTGTTTCTGAACCCAGAGAGCTGGGTTGACTCGACTAATTGTAACCATTACAGCAAACCGTAAGAATCCTGGGTTAGAATGTCGTAACAGGATTCCGAATGCACAAAGTGGATCGACAGAGTAACCGGCGGTCAGGACGTGACTAGCGACTGAGGAAACTGGCTGTTTACGCGTTTCAGCAACGTTGCCAGTCTCCGGTTTTTGGACTGACTTCAGTATATTCGTGTTCGTGCGGGCCGTATCTATTTTTGTGTGAATGTTCAAAGCTGAAACCTGTGCACCCATTGCTTAAATGAAGCGGTGTTGTTTTCGTAAGAACCAAATAGCAGTATTACTCCAGTACTATGCAGACTCGTGCATGAACCGTCATTTATAGGCAGTTCTCTTACACCATACCCAACATGCGGAAAACAGTCATTAAAGGAGAAGTGAGTGGCTTTCGAACAAATGTTCTGTAAGGGGTTTCTGAAAGTTCGGCGGAAGAGTAGCATTTGGAAAGCAAAATTATGTGACTCAGACAGTAGATCAGGAATATTTCGTTTTCACTTAACAGTGTAAAGTACTGTCGAACAATGCATTCTTTGATGGGGTGATGGAGCTTCAACAGGTGGTAGGAATTTTATTGGTTGAAAAAACTTACTGCTGAGGATTATAACGATGAATAACAATGGTGTAGAAAGTTGCCCGCGATGCAGCTGCTTAGAAACACGAGTGATCACGAGCATATATAACGTAAAGTGGTCACACGAAGCTCAAAAGTGCAAACTAAATTTCCATCCTGATATGGGTCCTCAACTACGGAACAAGTGTACTCAGATGAGTAGTCGTTTGCCATTACAGGCAAAGGTAATAGGATACCGCTTCAAAATTATGGGAATCGACGTTACCTCCACCCTGGATCTAGCAGCACGAATGTGTGTATGAAGATTTTGCTTAAAGTCATCTATGGTTGTCGTCGTCAGGACAGATTCAGGTGGATAGTATCAGAGTGAGCACACCTTAACACTACAAGTTGTTGGTTAAAACCACAAAATAATCTGACCAGAAAGAAGCCCATCGAACATGGTGCATCGACTCAATGGTCTGCTAACATAAACAGTGTAACTGAGCGGTAGATTGTTCTAATGTTCTCTCTTCTATACGCATAGGTCGATGTTGGTGGCCAAGGAATAACTTTAAAAACAGGAAGCATGTAAAAAGATTGTTTTACATGACGGCCGCGGACGGCAGGCACGTAAGATTGCACTGACAGATTTTGGTCGGATGTTGGTTTGTTCTAAGCATCGGTTGAACAGATAGAGTTACATGTCTCTAAAGTGCCTAAAGCTGATGACCAGCATTCTAACAGAATCGCCAGTTATACAGTATACGCCCCATAGAGACAGCGGAGAAGGACAATCTTCAAAGGACACATGTTTACGACGGCTCTACAAGATTGGAGAAGACAAAGAGTTAACAGGGTGAATTAGTACACCTTAGTTAAAGTTCAGTTAACCAGATGATAAGTGAACTCGCTTAACTGCTAATGAACTAGGTGTTTGAGTTAACATATTAGAACCTCCAAGGGAAAATTTAAAACAACCCTGAAGTCGATAAGGACGACCAACCCGTAGCTTCAAAGAAAGATGTCAACCAGAATGGTTGTAGAGGACTATTGGCTTGAGGATAAATGTAATATTTCGGGATTCTGATGGATTTATAGTGGTGGATTATGCTAAAGAAGCTTTGCTTCTCAAAATCGGAGACACAGTTACCACATTTCATAAACATCTGTTACCGTTTGCTACCTCATAGTTACAATGAACTGAGCATAATCCGCGATCATCATTGTACTCATTAGTAGGGTAAAACTAACCCTACTAATGAGTACAATGATGATCGCGGATTATGCTCAGTTCATTGTAACTATGAGGTAGCAAACGGTAACAGATGTTTATGAAATGTGGTAACTGTGTCTCCGATTTTGAGAAGCAAAACTTCTTTGGCACACTATCGTTTCGTGGGTTAAGTTAGCGTTATAACTTCTAAATCGTGTAACTATCTTCACAGTTGTTTCACCAATTAGTTTCAAAGAGCAAATCCCATCGATCATTTCTTCGCTATTTCTACTGAAATTTAGAAAACGGTAGAAAATGACGGGTTTTTGCACAACGGGTTTCATCCTAAATGACGCTGATGCCCTCCACACTGGAGGAGCTTGGGACCAGCCTGCGGCAAGCGCAGTAACCGGATAAACATATAACACAATAACAGCAACCACCACTGCGGAGATAACCAGTGGTTATGATTGCCGAATGTTGCACAAACCTTTCCGGTCTTTTATTTGTAATACCAACCCACAAAGTTTTGTCTACTGTGGAAGTCAACATGACTTTCCCCTACTCCGACAAAATCACAACAGAAGTGAGGTAATAGGCGTTCTCCCACACAATTTGAGACCACTTCGCAAGGTTTCTCGAGTCATCTTGAAATTGATTCTTTGAGTAAAAGTACACCTACGTGTCAAATGAAAGAGTATTCCACATGCGAACTGTCAACACACTGTTGTTCGTAAATGTGTTAGGTCTCATGTGTCTCATCGGTGGTTATGTCAGACAAATTAAATCTGTTGTTCATACTCACTAGGTCACCTACTGTGCTCGAGGCTGGTTGCCTTTCGGCTCTTAGACAATTCACCAAGTAACTAGTTCAACAGTCGTTATCTGGTAGGTCACCGAATGGCCACAGTGTAGAGGAATAATGTTAATCATTTAGAACGCTCCTGAACGTTACCTGGTGTTTTCGATGACCCACTCCGCATGCAAAGCTGCTTCATGATGGATAGGTGAGTTCTTTTTATTAAAGTGGTCTTTGAATTGCCTGTTGTTAACGAATCTCGAACAAAAGTCCAGGATGTTATTTGGCAATATAGGCATGCTAGACCAACGAGAACAGCTTCCTGTGCACATGTTCCACAGATAGAGGACACTGCACTTGAAAATTCCATGAATAACTCTTCAGATGGACGTCTTGGGTAAATATTCGTTGGTACAATTACAAGTGACCCAAAATTAGACAAAATGAAAATAACTCGGAAGAGAAAATATTCTGAATTTAGAAATCCGCTTGAATTATGATCTCAGGAAGGAGCTCAGTGGAATTATTATAGTGCAAACCCATTTAAAATTTGTCAGCAAAAAGTATTCTTCAATAGGGATCCATTTCTCATGCTATGCTCAGTAGTGTAATGAGTAACTTCAGTTGGTTCAGACGTACATAAAAGACGAACTGAAGAACAGACATGCTGCAGCTGATTGTTTAGTAAAACTGCAACATCACGGCTGGCTGCTTCTACACACAATATTGTGGCTGACACTCTCCAGTCAGCAAGGATTTTGTGAATTTGAACAATCACCGTTTGTTATTATGTCCAGACATACAGTTTTTCGAATCTGAACCTATGAGGTGACAGGCCTCTAACAGATGTTGTGTAACAGAAACGGCAATCTCAAATGCTACAAACGCTCTTCCATCTGGTACAGCGTTTGTCGCATTTAGACATGCTGCTTCTGTCGGTGGTTCGAATCCACCCGAAGCCCTGACATTTCTACAGTTGGGCCTCACCTAAATCATTAGAACTGCCAAGCTACTCACTGGATGTCTAGTGGTTGATGACGACTCATTCGAGGAATAATCGTTGGTTTGCGTGGTTGATCAAAGTGCACTATTCCCTAGTCATTCAGGACTATGTCCATTTAGACTTGAACTGATTAATTCTCGAACTGACAGAAGTAAGACAAAATCGCCAGCTTATTCGGGAATGACTATTTGATGCTCCAGCCAACAATATACCTCAGTTAATATAAGTTGAGTATGACTCATAACCGTTCATGGTTGTCGCATTCCCGTAGACCTTCTGATTAGCCTCTTTAGAAAAGAAGCAGCAAACTCGAGTTTTTACGTAGTTAGAGCTCGCCAGCGTTATCTATACTTGGCTATCTGGTCAACACGATTACCTCATGGAAATTAATTCTATCCCCGGCCATGACAAGTAAGTGTACCACTGATGAACCCTAACCTGAGCTAAGCGCTTCTTTCCAACACAGTTGACTGGGAAATCTATGGAATTGCGAAATCTGCGATCCGTTGTAACAGCTGTTCAGTTTTAAAAATATATCTGCAAGAAGCAGCATTTCTATTGGTGGATGACGAAAATGGTCGTTTTTCTATCCACACTGTCGTTGCACACGGTTTTCGGCCACAACTTACACCCAAACCTCGCGCAGTCCCAGCATTGTGGGCAGGCGGTCAACGATCAACCAATGATAATCATGTTAACATTGCCAGATAGCGACAACCACTGCCTAGACGAGACTTGTGGACGGAAAAAAGGACACTTGATTGGTCCATGTGTGGTTACGGTTGTGAACCTGCCATCAACCTGGTATATTCTCAAGCCCAATTCTTTTTCCTCCAATTGCATCAGATTTTAATGACGCTAAATTATAGGGTTGGATCATTTATGACCAAAGGCTACACACAACCAGTATAACTTATGGAGGGTCTTTGGTCGAATACGGGTCATACATCCATCCCTAGGGTTATTGTTTCAGCGCACACCTCACCGCTGGAAGCAATGGCTCAACGATTTGGAGAAGTTGTGAAAGGTTTGCACAAAGCCACAGCACTTCCCAACGGACCAACTTTTCCAACCGGAATAAGAAAACAGACACTTATAGGATCGAGATCACATGGCCAATCGGGTCTACCAATTATGTTTTCTCACTCCTCCCTCAACTACTTACAGTCCGGATTTACGAAAACACTGTGCATGACAGAAAACATTGTCTCCACACAATATGATCTCTCTACTGTGGACGTTCCGGGAACAGACTGGTCACCTGAAGAATTATGTGGTCCTTATTTTCAGAGACCCATATATCCAGGTCCTATGTCTGACGTACGAACCCAGGATGTCCGTCATTTAACTTGCTCTTCGGCCATCGATGACAGGTGTGCCTATCTGGAGTATGGCTATCAGACCCGAATGCCTAACACCTACCAAAACATTAGTCCTCACGGAAACGATTCACTCGCACCCTGGACACATTTGGCTAATAGAGAACACACTGGAACACCTTGTCACTTATCGCGTATTAATTCCACAACGGAATCAAGTTCATCTTCACCGGCCTCTCATTTTTCATCCAACTCACATTACCAGAAACCAGAAGAGTCTAACTTTGTATGTTCACGACAACCTGTATCATATCCATCTGATATCATACCCTCTGAGATCGAACATGAACACTCCAGCAAGCCATATCCGTTGTATACTAGTCTGGTCAAATCTGGTTTAGCAGTCAAAAATTTCTCTGACGAGCGCCCATATCTGTCAGATACGCTTTCATTGAGAACGGAGAATCCCGAATTTCAACCAGTCACCACCACTTCCATATCAGTTCTCCAGCATGGAAAAGTGTCAGACTCCTCTTCCGCGCAGCAACGTTCAGCTGAAAGTGATCACGCTTTGAGAACTTCATCTTACGGATTTGACTCATCTAACAAACCTCCTTTCTCATACATTACACTCATCGTATCTGCTATGAGTTCGAAACCATCAAAACAGATTACTCTAAGCGAGATTTATGCTTGGATCATGTCCACGTTTGCATATTATCGAAAAAACACTCGGAGGTAGGTCACAATTTTCTGTAACGCCACTATGAATAGAATGTGATGATTATAGTTCAGTTGGGAGAATAACAAAACTACTTTGTTTTCTAAATGTTTGTGTGCAAAACTAGAGAAGCGATGGTTTTAAAAATAGTTGTTCCTCTAAGACAATGCCTAGAAATTGAAGACAACAGTTTCAGTGTTGCTATAGGTAGGACAGCAAACATAGTTAGTCATTGGGATGATCAGATTGAAAGGTTCTATTGGCATTCATGGAGGGCTAACACGGTTAAAACTAACGTACGAAGCGAGCATATTTTCATTCATTCTTGGTCACCATTCAGATTCAGGCTAATCGGTGTGTATTTCAAGAAAACCGTAAAACATTCAGTAGTCAGATACCAATGACTGCACTCAGGAATAGTATCAGTCAGCCACGAGAAGAGCGGCGAATGAATCCGCGAAGGCTTAGGGCGTAGATACTCGAGAGCTCCAGTCCACCTGGCAGTCTATGGTCAGTAAGTAACAGTATACCTATGTGTTTGGGTACCCCGCGTCATTTAATAGATAAAGAAGTGCTAATATACTTTTTATTCTGAGTGTACAGCATAGCCGAATCAAACTTAAGTTATCCGCTAAGCCGGTTATCTTGTGTAAGTTTAAATCATTTCACTGAATGACATGTTTAATGTAAATTCGTAAGTAACATCATGTACAAGCTTAGATACTAAGTCGGGGTAAGTCCATCATAATTTGCTATAGTTACGACATCAGGATACTACGTACTCAGCGTTAATAGGTCAGGCACCATACAGCCGATTTCAGGTTTTATTTTTTATTAGTAGTACCTTAACCACCATCGTGGATTCAAGTTCGTGAATGCTCCTTCGACGTAATTAACTGTGCAGCATGAATATTAACCCAAATGAACGGTACTTCCTCGTTTAAGTGTTCGTTTATGCAATGCTTCCCTCCAGGTTACTGAGTAGGAATGTCCATGACCATTTCTATTTCAGTGTACTTGGATGAGATAGTAATATTTGATGTCGATGAAAAAAGGTAGTCCAGTTCGATATAACACGCACTTTCAAATGATACTATTCCCTACTGTTAACTGAATGGCAATCGTAGAGATATGGTGTACAAAGCGGAACCGTTTTGAGGTAAAAGGATCAGTCCGTTCGCTCACCGTACTGTAAATTGAAAACCAGTCACATTTGATCGTGACATCCACAATTAGACATTTCACCAAGTTCGTTTTAAAAAGTTAATTTGTGTTTGATAAAAATAGTCAGTGGCACCTATTTGAATGTCATCATATACGCCGAAACACTTACTCACTGATGATGTCACTTCGCCTGGTGATGAAACGTTTGCAACCTAAATGCCAAGCTCGGCGAACATATCAATACCAAAACCATCAACCCGAGCTACAAACAACACCACCACTGTTCCTAACCATCAGGCACCTTTTCTTTTCTACAGTGGGGTCCTGACTTACATCTATGCTTGCGTTGGACAGCCTTGCTGACCGACTAACCATCGATACTGGAAATACCTCGCAGCAGCTAGAGTGGTTTCTGCGTTTTTTGCCTGGCCGAAGAGTCCCATTCATGGTGTCAGCTGAAGTCGGCAAGGCAGTTGTTACGTTCCGTTCAAGACAGCCGAGTAACTGATGCCTTGCTTAAGAGAGAAAATTGCTGAGCATTTTTCATACGGTAATCCAACTGAGGCAAAATATTGCCGGAGACAGTGGTATGCATTAATGATGAGAGCAAGGAAAGCGAAAATCCTTTTCACTACTTCACCGAGAAGCAGACTGACTGACAATTCGGTCCACATAAGGCAAATGTGGTCAGGTGTGAGTAGTGTTCAAATTCTAGCGACTGAATCTCCTTTACTGGCATTAGTTAGAATGAATATACAATGATCGCATGAGGTGTGTGGATTTTTTTCCAACTCTAACTGATGCTGATAGATAAATTCTTTGGGCAGCATTTTTAACGTGTCTAGGTTGACCTGAACGGAAGGCCAAACACTGTGGAGGGTAGTGGATACTGTGCTAGTTGATAGTCTATTTGGTCCAAGTACGACAAACTTGGCGCGATTTCAAAGGGAATCCAATAGGCATTGTGCCCATTCCCATATGAGGCCGAATTCTCGTTAAGATTGCATTACGTTCCCATCCTATTACTGTGCTCGTTTGCTTCTAAGTTACTGTTTTCCACTCTCGCTGGTTTAGGGGCCACTTTGTTATTCCTCAGTGTACAAAGGATGTTATTGTACTCTTTACCTCTTCATAAGCATTACTCAGTCAACTTTTTGAAAGCATCAACTGTGCTGGGATTCTTTTGTGGACTTCTAATCTGCGGCAGTTACACATTTCATGGTGCATTGAAGATATACTGGGTAGTATAATCATGTGACGGGCATTTGGGAGTAAATCGTCTTATAAAGTGATCAGTAACAGTTACTGGTTCCTTTGCGACAACAGAAGTTGTGTGTTCCTGGTACACCACACATCTGTGGACAACATACTCAATTGGATAACAGAAAATATTTTGAAATGTAGGACGGTTCTTCTGTAATGCGTGGCAAGGACTAACTGATGTTCGTACCGTATAACACCCTCAGTCTAATCTCTCAATGAAAAGGGTGCAGAGTGAGGTTTGGTGACACATTTCACTGGGAACTTCTACCTGCCCTTTCGGACAAAGCAGAAACTGTGAAACTGCAATGGCAGGTAAGTTACCATGGGCAAAATGTTTATATTCTACTGTGTTGTGAATTGACAGTGTGTTCGGTGGATGAGAGATATTCATACTTTCCTTCTGGCCATCATCTATACAAAAGTTGAGCGAATTCAAACGATATCTATCCAAATTGGATGGAAGGTAGAAAACAATGATTTGTTATCTTTCAATCGATGCCACAATATTCCGTGTTAAAGATGCATTGCTTTCAGTTTGATACTGTTCAGTTAAATGCGAACCAACCTCATTATATGTAACCGCCAATGTATCGCAGTTGTAGTGTTAAATAGCGTGTCAAAGGACGAACGATGGAACGCTCAAGATTTTATGTGCTGAAGTTCGTTAGTATTTATTCGCCCCCGGTATCATTTCCTATATTAGTGAAACTGGATGCACTAACTTCGACTTACTTCGACTGAAAACTGTCCGCATCGACAACAAACGCATGAAGTTTAGAATTCATCCGGTATATTAATCGTTGAAACCGTTTACTTGCGTGAACAAGCAGTGATGGTCTATTCCCAAAACCGGGTAAAATGTTGTACTCACGAAACGCTTAGTTTGTCTGTCACTGTGTTTAATCTCAGTAACTGGTTGAACCGCATTTACGTGGACGGCTTTGCCAAATTCCCGTACGACACGTTTTTCATTGGTAT
This sequence comes from Paragonimus westermani, assembly GCA_008508345.1. NCBI lineage: Eukaryota > Metazoa > Platyhelminthes > Trematoda > Plagiorchiida > Troglotrematidae > Paragonimus > Paragonimus westermani. The sequence continues at coordinate 75,269 of QNGE01001199.1, forward strand.
CACATGCATATGCCTTGATGCTCAAAATGGATGAACTGGATACTCCTGGATCAATTCAGAACATGAAAAAAGCGAGGAAGACAACGATATCGTCACGAAACATTTGTCCGAAAAAGGTGAGGAATATAGCAATAACTGACCTAGTGAAACACAGCATAGATTTGTACGTAAGTGTACTTCCATGAGTGAAGAGGAAAAGGCATTCTATTTGTTTCTTTCGGGCTTACTTGACCGACTGGATTTAGAAAAAACCCGAGCGTCGTCTCTTTTTAATCAGAATAATAAAGCCCCAAGTTTCTTCACAGTCAGAAGATGAAGTACTGAAGGAATTTAAGCCAAGGAGTCCATTACAAAATCATACCATTAGTGGCTGATATTCCACCTTTTAAAGATGAACGTTCAGATTGGAGGTAGCGCTTGGGCGGGACAGAAACGATGAATCCACTGTGGTAGAACTAAAACACCTTATTCTTCTAGTAGGTTAATTTTATTTCTAAAGCTTTCATTCTTCTGAAAATCTGGCTTATCAAACAGTAACGACGAAATTCTAACAACATAATCAGTTTAGCAATAGAGCAATCCTGATTCCCCCACCTTGTTTCGTAAATGTGTTGTTCGCGTTGATTCGTAACTCTGCCAACAGATCTAAATGTTTCTGATTCAACGAGCTGCAGATTGATACCTCATGCTTGAAACATTCAAAGTATGTTTGAATGAGATTAGGGTTCTGGTGAGTAATAAGAAATGTGGTTAAATTCACACAGAAACTCAATCATATTTGATCGTAAATTTCGCAATCGTATACACCCTCCGATTAGTCTCCTCTGGGGACAATCAGCAATCCAATCATCACTTACAAGTGGAGAGGATTACATGTTCTGACAGCGGGGGAGAAGTTCAAACCCACGAGTGACAAAGATATGGCAAACTGTATCAACGATGAACCTTATATCTAATGTTTTACTTTTGAAGAGGGCCTGCTATTCTCAAGAACGAGTGATTCCCACGTTAAAAATCAGGTTGACAATGATTGGCAATAAATATTAAGGATGAAAGGAATCGGTGTTTAGCTGGGAGGCAAACACATTCTTAGGTGGAAAAAGTGTCTCAGCAATGCTCACAATCGAAGGCAAAAGGTGAATAGAACAGAAAATGATAAGTGATCGTTTCCACTCAAACATTAGGTCAATTCCCTCAAGGAACCAGGGCGTAACATTCAGTAACTTGGAACCCAACAATTTCTGAAGTGTGACCATCATGCTCGAAATTTTTCTGTCCGGTCTCAACATATAACGAGTTAGACACAAGATTTCACTTTGAAATCCCATACACAACACTAACCTTCGCTGATTCTGTGCTCTGAGCGTTGGGTCTTGTAAATCCAAGCTTGTTAATATGTATCATAAATATCTTGACGTGAACACACTGAGTTACATTCTGTTGAGATAGAAACAGTATAGTGTCACCAGGCAGCTGTAAACTCAGATGAGTAACGATAGTGGATAGGGGATATGTGACAGTTTCATCAAGGAAATTGACTGTGCTATCAAGAGGGTTTTGACAGTGGCAAGCAAAGTAGGGGATAGAATGTTAGCAGTTAGACAAAGACCTTCCAAACTACATCGAATTCAAGTAAACGTTGACAAAGTGAACTGTATTTAGATTAAAATATCCACGATACTTTTCTCGAAGTTGACTGATCCAGTCCAAACGGACCTATGAAATCATCATTTGTAGGAGGATTAACGATGAAAATGTTCTACCGAAAATAAGAAAACCGTACTTCCTTCTTCATGTGACAATACATTCGATGACGGAGTCGCGCCACAAATAGTTAATCTGAAGTGGGGTTAGTTGGATGTTACAGGTTCCCACCACAATAGAGATTAACAACTCAGAGTAAACAACTGAGTGAAGAAACTGTTAATGGAATCGAAAGGGAACTTAGACATGGATGCTCCCCAATACAAATCAAAGACAACAGAACAAAAACAAAACACTCCAAACAAATTTAGCAGCATCTCTGAAGTCCTCAGATAAAAATAACATGTGACAGTAGTGAATCCTTTTAATTGTTATGGTAATTAGAATGTGTCATATTATAAATTGAATATCACCTACATTTGATCCCAGCGGTAAATACAATCGGTAAAATTCACCGATAATCAAAAGCATCCATTTCCGTCTGAGAAGCAATCAAAAGAAAAATCTAGGGTGTTTTGGAGGATAATAAAACTCATTTGTGCGTCACATAACTGATGTATACATCCTCAGTGCAAGAGTTTGTACTATACATACCGAAATAGCAAACTGTAATTAACATTACAATCAGGCATACCTGACAATAATGAAATATATGTGCGTTAAATTGTTTGAACTAAGAGCAAAACCACATTACTCTGACTGTAATATTGTTCAAGAAAATAACGAGAGCGGTTAACGCGACTGTCTGCTTAATCACTCAGTGGACCGTAGGTATAACAAATACTAGATTTCTACTTAGGTTAGGGAACGCTGAATTACAGTACGCTTAGCTGACTGCGTTCAGCAACCTGTGAGTTCCATGTTACATGGTTGGATTAAGATTCGAGTTAGTCTGGAGGTATAGCACACCTTGGGATGCATGTAGGTTGGTTGCCGCAAAGAAGAATTATTCACTGAACTTTCGAATTTTGTTGGCAAATTGAAATCGCCCATTCGCTTGAAAACCTGATGGTGGCGCTCAGTTCTCCCTTTTTGTTAGCATTTCGAAAAATTCGTTTTATGAAAAAGAACACTAATATTTTGGTATTCGGTCGCACGTTTCAGAATCAATTTTAAGAGGCAATCAGTGCTCAGATTTGCTGAGGACATGGATATCAATAACAGAAGTGCTGTATAAGTCGGTGCGAACTGATCGGTTTGAACCATTGTGTCAGCATAAAACTAAAATACAGAATCATTTTTCAGCTAACGTTCGACATTCAATCAAACAAAAGGGTCATTCGAAAATATTTCGCTGAAGAAAGGTATGGATTAAACCTCTCAAACATGAACCAGACGCCACCACTACTGCAACATTCAACCTGGAAAACCACCTGTTCGGCATATCATACTCGTATGCACTAAATTACTTGTTGTATACAACTCCCCCAAAATACAGTATTAAATGCAGCTTATTTAACGCCGTCAATTTTTAGACTGCATTGGATTTCTGAAGCAAGATCGAATGAGTGTCAGTCCTTTCTATAGTTGTTGTTGAACGATTATTTGCAAAAACGCTTTTATTGTGGATAAATTTTTGTTGTTTTTTCTCACAGAAATTTTACACTCATGCAGTCCGTCATATTACGCATGTTTATCTGCTCGGCTGTATCGTTCACGCTCCAAATAATAATTTGTAAGCTACCTAGATGGGAAAGACATAAAGCAGGCCTCAATTGTAGTGAGCGGTCAAGGATGAAGGAGAAAGAATCCGATGACACAAGTAGTCGCTCAATGTTTTTCGTCCAATCATCTATTGCGAAAAGTGCATGTCAAGCTCATAGTACGACATACTCTTCGTGGTAATGTATCCTAATCGTCCTGCTCTGTGCTTCAACAGGACGACTCCGTTGTTTCTCTCGGAATTAACAGATGCGTTTCGGCCACATAACTGAGCCTACAATATTGAGACAAATCTCATTAATCTACATAAAGCAATCCCTTCGGACAGTTCTTTTCCTGAGTAGTGTTCACATGTTTCCTGAGTTTCTAGTGAAAAAGACCTATTTGCTGTCCTACCGACCATGGTCGACAACCTCAGTCGGAACAGCTAAACCAAGGGGAACTGGTAAGGTCAGCAGTGCTTCACTAAGTAGTTCGTTGTGAGGATAAACGAGAAAGTGAGAACGAAATTGGACTTGCTTCTATTATTTTGAATTGGGTAAACAGAGGAATATATCGGAAGTGTGAAAGCTGAGATAGGCTGTAAACCACACTCGGTTTCCAATAAAATTCCAGAAAAAATAAACGGTTGCTCATCACTACTCAGAATATGTTGAAGGAGTAATCGAAAATTTCAACATCTCAGACGCTCAACTTCAATCACCCGCTGATTTACCGTTACAGCCTTTAGGAGTAAAAGTCGCTTGTTCGAGTTGTGTGGCCTACCTCCACTCAGAAATAGGATATTTGCGAAGGAAGTGTATTGCGTTCTGCATAGTGTTCGGAAACAACCAGCAATGCACGCCACTTTCTTCTCGATCGAGGAGTGCTAACTAGGACACTGATCAGGTTACTCGGAGGGTTTATTGTGGGTTGCCATCTTTTGTTGTCATACTGCAAACTGTATTCTTCCATCACATCACCGCAAGGAGTGCGCCAACGTGTGCGTAACGAAGTGTATACTGCTTATCCGAATGAACGAGGAGCCTGAAATCACGGAAAACGCTCAGTAGGTTTTACGTTGAACAGCCTGTTCTTATTACCACGTAGCTCAAACGACACTAGGTTATTAACAATGTGGTCTGAGTCGCAGAGGATTGCGGGTGCCAGTCAGTTTGCCAGAATTTGTCATTTCAGTGACACTTCGGTGTTGTAAGCGGATCAACCATATGGGTTATCCGCGGTTTTTGATTTGTCTGGAGTAAAATAAACGTCCCAATTATGAGCATACATTATGTTTAGACACCAACTGTAAACTGGCGGGAAACGATGTTACACTTTTGGGTACGGTTTTAGTCTTACTTGATAGTTTAAGTGTTTACATCACCTCACATGACTGGCTGATAGCACGGTAAAGACAGCATATTCATTGTAAAAATACACAATATTGATACTTGAGTCACTGTCCATTAAGCCTGTATAAGTTGTTCTAAATCGGGACTTAAGGCGCCGTATTCCTGAACCCCTAGGTTCAGTGGAGAATGACTCTCTCAGCCTTTATTGGTTAGGAATAGGTGGGTTTAGGAGAGTTTTAGTGGCAAAATGCAGTAGGTAGCCTTATCTAATCGTCTGGGTTACCACCGTTAAGCACATTGTCGGAAGAGTATTCTTTGTGGTTCCGTCATCTACTGTACAAGTGGCCGTGATCACATAATCTCCATTCAATAAAATGATTGCTATTACACACTTCAGTCAAACTTTAGTGAATCCACCGAATAATAAAATTTAGCAGGCATTCAAACAATCAAGTGGAAAGGTATCGCAGGCTGTTAGATGATTCACTGAACTGGTCCATTCCCATCAATCACAGTCTCAGCGAACACATCAATCAAAGCAAGCTTGTGGACGTGGCGTGCAATTTTTGTGACGTGTTTGTACATTCACACTCGCCGTTGACAAAACAGATAGACCGAACATCACTCACAAGTGATGGCAGCTGTCGCATTACTGTAGACTACCCAGTCGTCCTTTTTCACAATGAAGCACTGGATTTGGGTTTCGCTCTGATTAGAGCTTGTCAGCAGTGCCGCGACCAGCACTAATACTCCGACCATGCTTTCATCAGGCAGCCGAAGAGGGACGATTGGAAAGTCAACGAGAATATGACAAGTGCGATCAATTGTGGGTGATATTCAATCTACATGAAAACCAAAATTCCCCACTATTCATCAATAATCAAAATAACGCTCGTCATATTAGTCACTTATGTGATTCAAACTTTGAAAGAAGTCGTAGTCGAGGGGTCATCGATTGGAGTTAACAGGACAGTGACTGTCTCCTCATGAGGCGATCGGGCAACTTGGTCACTACTCTCAAGCGAAAATGGTTGAGCATACACGTATGGAAATTCGGTCGTGCCTAATGTGAGGTGAATGGTGCAGTGGTCAACGTGATTGCCTCATGAAAGTATGGCTGTGGCAAAAATGTACACTGCTGATGAGCTCTGATCAGAGCGAAACTGGAGTATGATGTTTATTCTCGAGAGGGGGTGGACTGGGAATTCTACGGGAATTCGACAAGTGCGATTGACTGTCAGTGTTGTTAAATACGTATGCATTTTAAAAACCTTCTTTGGTCGACCTGTATTACGTTTTCGGTGAGAATGCCACAAGACTGCCGAGAGATTTAACAAGATTCATTTTGCCAGCCAGGATAAAACCGGGAGACCATTGTGCGGTCAGAAAAGAATTGACCAATTATTGTCTGAACACACTTCAACGGACTGATCGAACGTCCAAGAGCAAGAATGGTCTACAAAGGTTGCTTAAAACCCAATCACAAGACGTTCCGTTTGCAGATCTCGTTAAAGCAGGATTTCGGGATAGCTCAGACTCAGACGTTTTGAGCAGCAGCAGCACCTGCTGCTACCGCGAGTGGACGATGCTGTCCCAGGTCTGATATTCCCAAATAACTTGAAGCTAATGGCGATTAAAAAACACCTCACAGTAGCCATATCGTTTCGATCTCAGTGTATTATCATTTCAAAACTTCACTAATGGGGCTCTGAGATATCTGAGATTGTCCGAATAAAAACGGTGCCGGACTAATTGCGAGGTTCGTCACTCTTCAGCATTAGACTTTCGGAGAATTTTAGGTGGGCACAATTCTAGATATTTCATTGTAATTTCATTGTCCCTGAGTTTATGTTTATTTTGTGTTCAAAGTATTTGGACTCGAACTCAGATTCCTACCGTCTCAATAAAATTGTGCCTGAACAAACTGCGTGATGTATCGAAATAAGCGAACTTGCTTGACGAACTTTATTGTCCGGTGAACATGCTACAAGTCTGCGGAATTTAAAACGCTCAGCTTTTCTCTATGGACACAAAAGAGGTGACGACTGAAATACATAACCAGAAAAACATAAAATGCGAATGTAAAGTACGGAAAGAGGGGATTTAAGGTTATACAAAAAATGACTATGGAAAGGCATCCTTTCTGAATTGATTGTTTTGCGTGAGAGGAAGATTGGAGATTATTTTGGACGTTTTCTTATAAGCGCATATAGCGTTTTTAATTGAAGTATAGATTCCAGTTCTAAATCACGTTCTTCTTCAAGTTGGTAGCAAATTGGAAATAGTGTACTCATCATAATCTATGAAAAGGTTGCAGGGCAGTCACCAGCATCCGCCAATCGTAAGTGTTGGCAATGACTAAGCTCTTTGGTTTTGAATCCGAAATTTCTCTCATTCTATCTAGACAGCGTTGGAGGGTGGAACACCTTTCGTTACAGCAGTTAACCTTCTGTTTGAGCCACTTCTGATTTGTCCGCTTGAAATGCAGGCTGTGGGTTCATCCCCGTTTGGAGCAGATTTCTGGAAACCTTTTCTGTCAATAATTGTATACAATTTTGCAAGTCGTGCAACATTCTGGTAACTGTGATTTTAACTACTAGATTACGCTTAGAAGTGCAGTTGTTTCATGTGCGCCTGTGTTCCCGGCGCTTCCAAAGCGAATGTTATCAGCTCGAAATATGAACACAGTCACCAGCTTCTACGCTCTAATGCTTGCGGTGACTACCATACCTTAAATTTTGGTGCTACTCTCCTCATCATCCACTGAAGGAAATCTTCATCTGAGCTTGAAGTACATATAACTACCTTCGTTCACATTAAAGTGTGATCGGGCATCTTGTGTTGTTGAGAAACGTGGACAGCACCTACTCGTTTCTTTTTGAAGTGACCAGAAGAATTGAAGTTATGGTTGGAAAGTTCAGGTTCACAAGAATTTTTCATGTTCCGGAAAAATGGGTGCGCAACCTCTGGCTTCCACTCTGTTAAACCTCATCACATAGGCGAACCTGTGCTGTCAGCAAAAATTTTAACATCGCCATGGCAAGTGAGTGATCAGATGAACAGTAGATTTAAAATGGGTACCGCTCGGACATGTCTGTAACTTCTCTATTCGAGTAGATCTTCCAGATTGGGTTCCATACTCGCTGACTGTAGAGCATATCAGTCAGGACTGGAAGTTGAGCTTCGATGACGTTCTCATCAGACAACTCCGTTGGCCACTGCATCAATCAGCTTAGGTTAAGCATGACCCAGTTATCGCGTCTAAGTAGCCAAGTACTTTCACTTGTTGTTAAAGGTGACGCTACCCGATCCTCTCAAAGGAAACTTGATTACTGCCAATTATTTCCATGCGGTAATGAAGCGAACAGAACTTCCGAGTCAGGTCAGTACTTGTGTGTTAAATAAACCCACCAAGTAATGTCATATCACAGGTTAATCGTCGGCGCTTTGGCTTATGTGACTGACCATCATTGCCGTTTGACCATAGTTCTAGATTTCACTCAGACCTTCCACCCAATCTAATCACGACATTACCTATTCAGTTTAATAGACAGCAACTGTTTTCCATCAGGTACACATCGGTACACATAATTGAAAGTGATTGGGAGCTTTGATGTGATATCTCGGTCCTGCTCAACTTAAACCTAATAGTGAGCTGATCTACACAAGTGTAATCGGATTTGAAGTCCTGGTCGTGACAAGGATAGGCATCACTACTGGGCTTTAACTAGAAAGAAATAACAACGTAACGAGCAAGACCTGTTTTCTTTATTTGATTATCAGATGATTACAACACAATAAATAAGAAGATGATAACTAGCATGGGTAAGAAAATCAGTTGAAAACGTTTATAAATTGTGTTTGCCAAAATTTACGAAATCATTGTTCCAACATGTGAGTCCGACTGATTGTAGGCTAGGGGAGATTAAGGGTCTACATGAACCTCTGAGTGGAGTAGGCTAATTAGAGCATTTTGTCAAGTGTTAAGGTCGCTATGATATGTAATTAGTTTTTCAATTAAAAGGTTTCTATTCTTCTATGCGAATTCCACAAGAGGGAAACTAAGTTTGACTATGCAAGTTCTTATTACCGATAAGTAGTTTGGCAGATTTATGGTCTTAGATAAGATTCAACTGTGAGAACTCAGATCTTCGGCTGGATTCGAACCAGCGATAGAGACAGCGTGCCTCAATGTGGCACGCGTTCTATCACTTTACTTAATCTTAACCCTTTTTTGTACGGCGTTAAACACCGTTGTACGACTACAGTGATAATTCTTTCATCACCGTTGAATAACAACGACAGATTTGGGTATCGCTGTTTTGGTTTAAGCATTTCTTTCTTTTGCGAGATCATCTCATTGCTAGGTTACTTATTGTCAGCTTTTGTCTAGATCATTCTCTCCTTCCCTCTAACGAAGCGTGTATGGTGCAATATGGCAATCGGATTTAGCTTGTGGCATGTCCATCTGACGTTCAAGGTATGTGGGCTGGGTTACAGAGGTCATCACTTATTCTAACAACCCAGTCCCCTGTTGTTCTTGAAACAACATGGTCGACATAAGCTATCGTCAGGATACCCGTTTACATAAAAATTCACAGCTAATTGAAAATTTTTACACGGTATGGAGGTAACATTCGGTTTTAAGAAAGTGTATATTTCCTTAACTCTTTTATCCACCCAATGCTTATGTTTAGCGGTTAAAATAACTAAATATTTTACATAGCGGTAAGCTCATGTCACTCCTGATTTTCCACATTTATCGGTTCGTAAGGTTGTTTAAAAGACAGAACATTCGAAAACTTGTCTATGTGGTAATCGTAGAATGCAAATCGTTGGAACGTTCATCCACGTAGTGAAAACCTCTGCAGGACATGAATTTACGAGTAAAGAAAAACATTTTCACAAGAAACACCATTAACAGAACTTTGAAAACAATGAAGCAACACACTCGTACGGACAACACATGCACATGCTGGGGAACAGTCATTAAAAAATTTGGATACGCAGTCGAATGCGTGTCAGTTGTCTGGTAAGAACGCTGGGGTGTTAAGGAGAACCTCAGACGCGAAGCTATATAGAGCATGCCCTAGCAGAGTGACACCATCAGAAATTCTATCTATAAGTTAGATTGCCCATTGGTTTATTGTAGGACCCAGTAAGTTAGCAAAAGCTTGCGTTTATAATTTACACAACTGTCACAGCCACCTGTCATCCAGATTACACTAAACCACTACAATAGTATTATAACCCCGTTAAATGAAACAATAACTGTTCTATCAGACATTTATGCATTTAAGTTCCATTAATCTCCGAAGAGATGGTTGAAAACCACCTATTATGAAGAAAAACAGTCGTGAAAATCCCCCTTCTGTAAACAACGTTAACACTGCTCTGAACTTAATTAGATACAGTAGGATCGCTTGTTACTGTAGAATACGGTGTCCCTTGGTTTAGGATAATCAACTGACAATGATATGCCATGCTATTGCATCAAAACAGAACATTGAACCTATGACCTGATTTTTAACTTTCCCCACAGGTGGCAAAATTCCATTCGACATGCACTTTCTTTCAATGATTGCTTCATTAAGGTTCCACGTCCCACCGGGGAGGCAGGTAAGGGTTCCTACTGGACGGTGCATCCCCGAGCTGTGGACATGTTTGAAAACGGGTCTTCTATGAGACGCAACCGCAAATTCGTCGATGGGAGCCGAGTACGTACCAACCGTTTGAATCGCCGCCTTTCAATTGGCAAAACCCGCCAAATGATGCAAAATTCATGTGAGACGGCACTCCAGACCTATCCTCAAGAAGAACACACTGCAAACAGTTCAGGTTGGTCAAACAGGGAAGGGGTGAAATCAACAAAAAATAAGAACGTCACTCTCAAGCAACTGATGCGCGCTGAGTCAGATGTTAATGCCTTGACCGTTGATCAGGAGCACACGATTTTTGACAACAAAAACTATCACATGTAAGTCACTCAAATGAACCTATTTTACTAACTTCATAGACTACTTTGTTAGAAGGATTCCAGTTTCATTTATCATTGAATATCTCACTTTCTTACTAGGCATTGTGTGGGACGCAAAGGAGGAAGTGAACAGCAAATAGTTAGCGGAAGACTCAACCGATATTCACTCCAACATTTTGCATAACTTCACCCATGAGGATCTAGATGAATACTATTTGAAACCAAAGTGAAACTTGGCTAGTTTTTGCTATTGGCCGTACAGTCTGTACAATTGAGGCTGGTTCATATATTCGGTGAATGCGGAAGATAACTAGGTAGCCTCGCTTCTTACAGGTGTGGTATATCCTTGATGTAATGTTACCTATCTTGAAGCTCCACATTCTTATCATTATTTTGGAGGTGAACGATAACACGGATTTGATTATCACATACTACTGATCGCACCTGAATATAAAAAGCATTCCGTACTGGTACCTTTTATTCTTACACTTACATGCAATAGTATCACTCATAATGCATGTCCCTTCGATGTTCGTCCCGTAGTATTGTGTCGGGTCTCTTTACACACCTTTCGTCATTGTCCTTAGCGAGTACCCAGCGCATTAGGGACAATCGCAGGCACTGATGTGTAACATTAGTAGATAGTCTATATTGTACTCTGATTGAAATGGATTAGACGTAGTGAATATGACCACGTTACCTCATAAGAATAGTGAAATCAGGTATGTACTCTTGTTTGACATGCTAGCTCATCTAAACTGCTCTTCATATCTGACAGTGCTGTTTAGTGGTTTCTGGTGATTTATGATAATTCACCCAGTAATGCGTACTCGACAATCCCAATGACGCTTATTCAGACGGTCCAGTTAACTGAACTATTTTCCAAGTCTAAAAAAGACGTACGAAAATGCGGTCGAAAGGATTGAAATTTATACGGTACTTTTTGATAAGATTACAGTAAATGTGCTATCTCACCTTGAATAACCGTATACGCAGATTATCCTGCAGAAAATCATTCAAAATGGAGCGATCAAACAAAAGTCCACAAACAGCCACCAGCCAGCGGGAAATGAGCTTATTAAACTAGTCGGTGCAGATGAAGATGACAGCGTGTCAAACAACATCAAGAAGGAAATTTTAATAGATAGATAATGATAATAGATACATAATGATAATTGTGGAAAAGAAGAAAGCAAACGCCTTGTGTAGTTATGGTATAAAATTCATCATGATCGTTTACTGCATACAGCAGGGACTAATGAAGTTTAATTTAGGATTGGCTTCTCACAAACAAACCAAACACGCCCCAACGAATTCATCGCCCCGCAGTGTATCAAACAAAGACGACAAAGGTGTCAGACCAACTTCAGCAGATCCAACAAGTACTGTGAACTCTTTAAGGCAAGTACACTGGCTGACGTAGCTTACTTACAGGTTGTTACATTTAATATTGTGTAATGTACAGCTTCGCTTGAGGGCAGCGTGAAACTAAAGGGAAGGTCTGAATCCCATATAGACCGCGAACTGGAAGGGGCTATTGGAAACGTGTGTATACATTGAACGGAAAGTGCCAGCAGAGGAACTGGCGATGCACGACTGCCACCAATAGGGTTACATGCAAGGTGTACAAAACAGTGCTTGTCTTCCTGTCTGATGCAAACAACTTCGCAGACCTAGTGTACATTTGGATCGCAGATATCCCACGAGGAAGAATGCGTTCAGTCTGAAATAGATAATAATGTCATATATATATGTATATATATATAAGCCGTTCAAACTGGAATGTACAAGGCGAGTGACTGAACAAAATGTTCACCTTCGAGTGTTTGCTGGTGAGTTGCAACAACTGCCTGCACATGCTTGGACATATCCAAAGGTTAGCCATGGTCCGGAGAAAAACATGAATCCGGGTGCCCTCAGCTAGCAGAACCAGCTTCTGGGCCAACTTAAGAAATGCAACATGAGGGAAATGATTATATTTTAAGCCGTGTTTAAGTGATCTGCTGATCTGAGATACTGAAAAAAATTGGCGAGACATGTTCCGTATCATTCAGGTTACAAGTGAATAGCCTCGAGTCCACACCGCAAGTGCATCCGTTGAGTTACTAAACCAACGCAATCCGATTTCCAACCTTAATCTCTTGTATCATCTAGCCACTTCAGCAGCTCTTCCACAGCGATTGCAGCAGTGACCCGACTTTATCACGTTCAATGAGACTGTCCGTTATCGGACAGAAAATTCCATTAAAATCTCAAAACCTACTGCGAAATTGTTGATTTAGCTTTCATTGCAAACCGGTCAGTCTAAAACTTCAGGGTAAAAAGCTGACAATAATTGTTATCAACTAATAAGGCAGTGTATCCACAAAACTAGCCACTCATACCGGCTTGAACCGCTTGCACATTTTTAATGAAAGACGTCATTTTCCGTGAAGCCTTGATTCAGCTTGCAGCCGAGTGAATGTATTTGTGTATGTCTATAATTGCCAAGTATAAATCGCACTCCTTTCTTCATATGGGGTCAAACATAACGGACGATCAGCAGTTTGAGTGTAGCTCGGACTCCCGTTCAAGACACTGAAAGTAAATGAGGGAAAATAAGTCTATGAAGGCAAACAGTTGATCTGGGGTGCGGAACACCTACAACAATATCATTGATAATAGCTAAGTCTGTTAAGTGCAAAGAGATACCAGATATTTGAAAGTATGGGAAGTGATAGAACTGGTTTGGTCGAACAGTTTTCCTAAGATTTATATCTGACCTAGTCAACACGCAATCATGAAAATGCGACAAAAACTACATTGGAGATTTCCTCAGTCGGCTGTCCAACGTAAATTGCACCATAAGGTCAAGATGTAGTGTTTCATATTGTAAATTTTCATTATAACGATGAAAGCTTCTTGCCTAATCAGAATTAATCTATAAATGGACGGCTAATAGGTACAGTTCACTAGTGCCAAAGATGGCCTGCACAAATGATTGATCCTGGAAGCAGAATGAAACCTGTTACAATTCACTGCTGCCACATTGTTTGGGTATTCCAGTAGCAGTGTAAGGGAGCGCATCAGGCAAAAATATCAGCTGAACAGCCCGCTCTGATTTGGAGCTCGTAATGGCCACTGAACTACTGAGTGGTTTCTTTGAATCGTTGAGCATTTTCATTGTCTTAGGATACAAAACGATGTGTGTGTTATAACCAAGGAGTAGACTGGATAGTATTTTCAAAAGTTATCAGCAGCAGGGACTAAAACAATGGCAATAGCTAAGGAGTCCACTAGAACGTTTAACTTTCCTAGCATATTACTAATAAGTAGTGTGGCAGATTTATGATTTTAGTTGAGACCCAACTGTCAAAAGTCAGGGCTTCGGCTGGATTCGAACCAGCGACAGACATAGCATTCATCAACCGAGCAGGCGCTCTATCAGCCGACCTACGAAACTACACCAGGAGCTCGGAATTTTCTCATTCGGACTCTGTTACACACCCGTCCCACTGCCTCATGGAACCTACCGAATGATTCACGGGATCGACTATCCTGGCAGGATTTCTCAAACAGTTCAGGCCGGAATCCACCAGCGTAGTTAAGTCGTCTAAAATTGCGAATCTACCACATTACTTATTATTAATACAATTTCTTTGCTCAGCAGTGACGTTGGCGGATACCAGCTTGAACTGTTTGAGAAATCCTGCCGGGATAGTCGATCCCCTGTATAATTTGGTGGATTCCATATGAGACAGTGGAACGGGTGTGTAACAAAGTCCAGTTGTAAAACTTCCGAGCTCCTGGTGTGGTTTAGTATCTCAACTGATAGAGCTCCTGCTCGGTTGATGAGTGCTGTCCCTGTCGCTGGTTCGAATCCAACCGAAGTCCTGACTTCCCACAGTTGGGTCTCGTCTTTCCAAGTGTAATCAGGAATGGAGTCATCCTACAGAAAATGCGCCTTCTTTTCGAGCGTCTGATACTAAGTACATTCAGAAATTGATCGCGAAATTCAAAGTAAGATGCGTTGTAAACGCGTCTCATTAAAATGGCGGAAGTTTCCTATCTATTAAAAAGAAGGCAATACAAAGATTGTGTCCTCACTGAGTGATGGTACTATTTACGGCCAAGGAATTTTCAGGACTAACGAATACAATATCCAAACCACACAAAACCTGCTTCATTGTTCACTGAATTGTTTGAGCAACATTTCGAAGGCCAGAAGACAGTTGAACAAATCCGTTTAAACCAAACGGTGTTGTGGTGTCTATTTTGGAAATGACCTTCCGCGAAGGAAAATTGGTCACATACAACCGTTAATTAGACTTTAGGGAGAATACGTTTAAGAAGTGAAGTCGTAGAGAGATTGCAGCTGTGATAGATGGGGTAACCATTGTAGAGAATAGCATTGGTTAACACCCGGAAATCGCCACTGACCTCCAGTCGTTGGTAGGTTTCCTAAGACCCTGTGCAGCGCAGACGACCATATATTTTTTATCAGCAGATAATTCCAGGTGAGGTGCGTGTTTATAACCTCCTTCGAGTACTTTTGAGGTGGGTGGTTACTTGTTTTCGTTTTGGCGAAATAGTGTGCCTAATGTCATGTTTCAAAGAAAGAGGGTTATATGACGGGTTTGCAAACTGTGGACAAGCTATTAGACAGGATGAGAATCTCCTGATGGACTGAAACCTGCCACGTGGAATTTAGTCCTGTTATGGACCCAGTGTTAATTACTTTCAATCTGTGTGACTCACACAGTTCTACTGTCCAAAATCATTTGAGGCCGAACCTTAACGACCAGACCAAAATAGCAAAGAAAAGCACCGTGAGGGATCATATTCTGAACATTTATCGTTGGATGTATAAATCTACTAAAGTCACAAACCATTGTTTAGAGGAGGTGACCGTCGACCCTATGTTTGTGTTGGTGTACCATTCGCGGACTGTGAGTGAAAAATCATTGAAGACTTTGGCAGCCATCTGGAGCACATAGAATTACGCTCATTCTACCACTTCTATCAATAAGGAGGCTGTCTATGGTTTTCCCCATAACAATGCTTATTTCGGGACCAACCTCCCATTAATACCCTTAAAACGACAGTACGGAATGTATTCTGGACATCTGAACTTGTTCTGTTTCAAAACTATGAACCAGGATAAATCTGTGTCGTCCGGAATGAAGTGACCAATCATTTGGGTGCTAGTCTGTGCAATCCTGTCCGGGCCAACTGCACTGATTCTCAAGATGTTGGGCTTACCTGTCAGATCCGTTTGACAGGTCGGTGGTAAATAAACAGGCATCCTTTACACGGTCTGATTAAGGCTTACTCGACTTGCAACAAAGCCACGAACTAGCGAGAAAAGAAATTTTTCTGTTCCATAAAACAAGTATGTTTCATCTTTCCCAGTCGTTTAGACAAGTGAAGCTCATAGTATTTGCGTAAAACTTGGATAACTTTGTGTGTAGAATTTAAACGGTTGGTGCCATATTAATGAACAGGTGAAACTCAGCGACACCTGTGTATTAAGTACACCGAGTGGACCGAGAATCAGTTCTGTGGTAATTGCACACTTAGTTCGAAACATACCTCTTCATAGTTTACTGCGATTGGCTCCAATTGTACATCAAGCTCTTTGGCCTCGATTGACCCGGTCGCTGTCAATCGTAGTTACTTGAGAAGTATTCACTGCATCACTTCTGATCGGACACCATTTAAGGACCTCGTATTCATGAACACCTGACCTATGGGTAAATGACAGAAGGAAACGCACACAAACAGTAACATCGAATAAGTTCATGTAATTGTTTCAGAAATGCTCGTCAGTCTCTGACGGAATAGTGTCGCCTGCGAGTGACATCCATATGACCGATTTGTGCCAATGATTGGGACATACTGGATGGTATCCGTCTGGCACAATGCGTATTCTTCTGTTGGAAACGAGTACTCCAAATATTGAAATCGTAAGGCGCACACATTTAAAGGAGTTTCTAACCACTGTTAATGCATTGTGGTCAGACGTCATGAATAAAACCGAGATATTTCTTCTATAGGAAAAAAACGACCAGGTTGGGCATTCAGATCACCTCCTGATAAGATGAGGTTTCATTGTTTGGTCTGCTTCAAAGGATCAAACAAGGTGCTATTCAGCGCCTCGTAAGCACTAACCGAACGTCCATTGGTACGCGTGCTGATGCAACGGGCAGACGATGCTTTTCCGTTTTATATTAATAGGCCTTGATTTATTTACACAATAAGAGCATATAAGCGGTTGTTCACGAACATCAATCCTAGAATAGTCCGACTACAGAGAACTGACTTAACAACATTCATCCAAAAGCTAGCTCGGGTAAATATTGTTCGTAGAATCATAGATTCGACTCTCACAGATACATCAAACATGAAGTACCAGACTTGACGGACCACTGAATAAAGCAACTTGCAAGCCAGTTTGTCGGTGAACACGGACACTAAAAGCCTCAATGATTTATAGTTTTTTGCCCTCCGATAAAGACCGCAATTTCGAAATATACAGAAGGGGGAAATTGGGTGGTAAAATGCGACGCGAATTGGAAGTGAGCCAGTAATTTCCAAGTTGGGTGACTGATAGCTTCTCGTACATCCTGGTCACATGGGAAAGGTTTCACCTTGATAGTTGTACCGGAATTCTTAAATTCAAAATCGAATTTGCGAGATAACAGGAGGTAGGGTTTTTTCAACGGACAGTACCAGAACCCAATGACTCATAGATCTATCTCGCTTATGTAAACGGGCTCATGTCTAGCATGATTACACAGTGAAGTAGACATTACTGTCTGATTTTGGTTTCGACCGTGAATAGTAGGTATGTTCAAAGTCATAACAGGCTTTCAAATGGTACTGACAGTGTGAGACCACCTCAGTAAACCGTTTGAAGCTCGAAGTTATCCTTATTTAAGGATGTATTTTTGCTATTTAATAGACGTTCGTTCTGCAGATAAGTAGTTTGTTTGGAAAGTAGTTCTGTTTTATGTCCGCATAGTCGTGCCCCAAAACCTGAGTACTACTATGCCCGATGTTATTACATAGCCCTGTGAGGGCATCTGCTCATTCTCCAACACCCTTATTCTGGTCTGTTTGGCATGGTTGTAACCCAATGGGAGCAAAATTCTAGTCAGCACAGCCTTCCGGATGAATATAACAGGGAGGTTGGATTACTAAACAAAAGCAGCTGAAAAAATTGGCCAATTGGTAAAACTGATTCTTAATATTGAGTGTTATATGAAAGTTTTTTTTAGAACGGAACGTTATGATTTTCCGGGTACCTTATGGATCGTATGGAATAATTGTTGTAATTATGGTAATTATCATTTCTTAAGTATAAACTTGACAGAATGATATAGAGACTTCCTCATTGAAGAACATCTTAATTTGCTTAATAATGCTCAGTTTATGTTTTATGGATGTATGAAATCCTAGTGATAACCTACGTGCGCGTACTAACCCAATTTCAGCGACACAACTTGTCCAACAATGGCCCGATGTTTTGAAACTGACTGGAGATCCTACACATCTGAAATGATAAATCATGCACAACCAGAGAGGTGGGGACACCAACAACAAACCATATCAAGGGTACATCCTCCAGAAAACTGTTTCTTCGCACCTCGCTGGTATCCCCTAACAGGCTGCTCCACCGAACTAACCAACGGATCGAGATGACCCGAGAGCCGAATAGTAGCCGGTTTCGAAAGTGAACACCATCGTCAACTTCCCGCAACCTCCAAATCAGTTTCAACCTATACGACAGGTGGCCAACGAACAAATGATCCAGGATGACAATAGACTAATCAAGAAACACATGCTGACCAACGAGGGAGACAGTCAACTTACCTGCTCAGCCAACTACTGGGAGAATTTTTACCTATTTTCTGGTTTCGTAGGATGCAATTATCTACGGACATCTGTGTACACCAAGACATCTTCATCCACAAGTATGACAATTTTCAGGGATCTAGCTAGTGTCAACACTTCAGCCATCTATCGTTAGATACACCAAGTGACCTTGAATTTGATAGCTCTCCCGCTACTCTTCAATCTCATTAGCTTAACCAAACCACACTCCATGTTCTTATTGAAGAACAAAAGCCTGATGTTGTGATACACATTGACTGTACATTTACTTCCAGACCCAGTGATTAATTTCACCTATCTGTTCCTTCCACGTTTTCATTCTCCATCGAGCTGATTGTCTTTTGTTGAACAAAATTTCTAAGTAGCTGAACTCATGTTCGAGTAGCTAATTTTGGTGATACTGGTGACGGTGACAATGATCTCGATGATGCTCATAAAGACGGTGATTTGTCGACTGATTCAAATAAGATGAATGCTGTAACACGTTCTATCAGAACTTCAGAAGACGAATGAATGAAACTGGAATAACGTTACAGCTGTGTGGGTACTGTCACCCAAGCTAGGTAATTGACAGTCTTCTTATGGATAGAGACCAGTAAACCCACCGACAAGTGGACAGAGAATCCCATTGGTTTGCTGCTAATAAGTCAGCTTACTAGCAACGGGGATAAATTGATTAGAACGGTCAGTTTAGCGACAACAAAATCGCTTAAGTCGCAGGCTTCTGAATGAAGCAAATTATTGGGATGCCTGATGTTAGTTGGAACGGAAGTTGTATGAAACCAAGACGTAAATATCCTCGAGGTCAGCAGCAATAATTTGGGTTCTTGAGGTGGTTCTACGAATATTTTAGTATTATATGGAGTTTTGTACACATACACGTACTGTTAAACATAAGTAACCTTTCATGTTGGAGTGCAGGTAAGATAATTCCAGTCAGCGAACCCGAAAAACTTGGTCAGCGAGTCCTATTCAGTTGGCGGACAATAGGGTATCGATGTGTGATCCTGACGAACATGATGTTTAAAACGCCATCTTTTTGGGCAAAATACCACATTACAAGCGGGAACGATGCGTTCGCCACTATTTAGCTAATAAATATGATCACTCATATGGCAAAATTAAACACTCCAGGTCCAGGTCAGGTGAATGTACCATCGTACAGTGAATAACGTATAATATACATATAAAGGCTCGGCAAGAGTTTATTACCATATCGTTCACGGGAGAAGACGGGCACTTTTTAATTTGGAAGGAACCATGTAAAATTCCTTCAAGAAATTATACCACATTCTGCACACGAGCCGATGAATTTTTGTGACCAGAATCTTACCGGTATTAGGCATTTAGCTAAGATGGATGTTCGCACCCTGCAGAGTTAGTAAGTAAACTGGTAGGAAAAGTCTTGAAAGTTTTACTCTCTTCGGAACGAGTGTCATTATTTAATGAAATGACTTTCTTCCACCATCATTGCGTAATTAATGTTACTAGTATTGGGTATGCTTATAAAGTGCGCTGATAAAAATATTAATTTCACATGGTGGATGGCATCAAAGAATTTAAAAACGACTCAGTCGACAGAATAGAATTGGAATCTAGATCCCACTTATGTTTAAGCAAACGGTATTCTATCCTTAAAGATAATTCGCAACTTCCGTTCGGTTGAGCGTTGGTGAAGTTAGATATGGGCAGTTAGTTGTCACCAATCACTGCTGAAAACACGTAGTGAATTACTTGTAAGGCAAATTATTGTTAAACGTTGATAAGTCTTAACTCGGGTTGATCACTAGTACACCATCCGGTTGAGTGATAGTGTTGTGTCTGCAAAAGACGCTTGGCCAGCAAACCCGCTCATTGCGTAAACTTACGTACAGGTCATGTCAAAAACTAAACCACAAATGCGTGCACTCATTTGCATGACAGACGTGCGCTGACATACACTGGTTGTCAGTACGTTGTCATTCCCCTTGGTAAAAGTTTTCACACAGCAAGTATACACTGTTCCGGTAGTCGCTTTTCGTCCGTCATGTTCGGGACCTGTCCTTTTGCTCCTGAATGTCGCCTGTGGGTAATGCACTACTTGTGAGCAGTATACTACTCACAACGAAACTGCCTGTTATACAACAGTAGTACACAATGTTCAACGGGTTCGCACAAATTTTTGAGTCAGATTTCATAGATGTTTATGGGTCGTACGTTACCTACATCTCTCGTAGTTCGTCAACTAAACTGTTAGAATGTTGCAACGCAAATTCTGATCTATTCTCGTGAGACAGTGCCGCCCAACTTTTTCATCTAACGAAAGAAATTAACCCTGTACAACTACATCTGCTGGAGTTACGAAGAAATTTCGCGGACCTCAATCGAAGTTTTGGACATCTTGGCATGAAGGCAACCATTTAGGAAGATATACTACTTATATAGAGGCAGTACCTTGAGAGCGGAGTGATTTTGCATTTTTTTGTCCGAGCAAGAACGGCAAAACTCGTTTCTGATGTGGCGGCGTAAGAGGCCTAGACCATTTTCTTGTCTGTCACTAGCTCAGTGGTTCTTTCCGAGGGAACCCTAACCTACCCCATCACAAGGTATCACTAAATAAGGTGAAATATTTGTTTCTTTTCTGCCAAGTAACGCTAGCTATCAGTAAGCTAACTGTTGAGTTTCTACACCCTGGGGAAACATTGTTCTATAGATCAGTTCAAATAACTGTGGACACGTACTATGTAAAATTTAATTAATTAGTTAAAGCAAATGATTGGAGGGTAGTCTTAATCTCCTCACAAGTATATGTAACTGGCGTTTTTCTTCTAAATATGAAGCATTTTAGTACCGTGGTTAAAACACGCCGGACACGTTTACCCTCTTCCAGTTTCTGGAATGGCTCCAGTCCCTTTTTATATTGTTTATTGATGATAAAACGTTGATGTTACGCTGACAACCGTCTCTTACTTGTGTAGTCACCATTTTTCTCCACCAAAAAATTGTAGATGAGTAACTTCTATTGATGTTGCTCTGTAAACTGCATTCTAGGTGGTATAGCTGAACCTTCAGTAATTAAGTGCCGTCACCTGACCATTACAACGTGCTACGATTAGGCTGTAGTCACTTTGATTACAGAAAACAAAAGGAATACATCAACAACAGTCGACAGATGAACGTCTGATAACTATACGAACCCAACAGGCCTTCGCGTACTTTGTTTAGTTTTACAAGTAATTACTCATTTTTGTGCACATATAAACTTACATGTTAGGTATAGCAACAAAGATCAATTGTCTTTCTGAGAAGTAAATCGGTTTGTCCAGTCGAAATTGTTCCGTCTGGTAAGTATACGGTCATCTTTGTCCAAAATGGAATCTGGCTGCTTAAAACGGAGTACGGCTTCCATTTTTTTCTGAGTGTTTCAATGCGCCTCTTGCAAGTTTGTCAAGAAGTGAAGTATAAGTAGGAAATTTTAAACCAAGATCTCATCTGTCGGCCCCAAGTTTTGGTGCACAAGGCATGTCCGTGGGTGTCTTATCATCCACCCTGACGTTTCCTAATTGGTTTGAAACAGGACTATAAACAGACGAACACAATGATTTGCTGTTCTCTCGTACAAGTTAGTTTTGTCAAGATGACAGTAGACACTGAACAGCTGCTCACCGACAGTTCAAATGTCCAGTAAGCATAGACCCACGATTAGTGGCAAGCGATGTTAAAAATCCGCACATTATTTCCTTTCCGGATAAACCTCTCTAAATTTGCGTTTGACGCTGGAGGTACTTTGCGTTTGATTCTGAAGGTATGCTGAGATCAACGTGCCACCACTATAACCGAGTTGACTATGAAATATTGGGTCTTTTACTAACTCGTATCAGCACTGCTTGAACTCATTAGGTTCAACAATATTAATTCGTTTGTTAAAAATGTCCATCATCTTTCCCTCAATCCGGTCAAACCTCTCTGTCGCTGACAGTTAGCAGTTTTACAATAAGCGGTCAACTTCGAAAATCCGACTATTTTTCGACTTACAAGAGGTGACATTTTCTACATGATTCCACGAAAATTTGCTCACGGATAAGTAATTTATTCTGATGTCATTCACACTACACATTTCGATGGAATTTAGCCTAAAACCCCTTTAATCGCTTTGTATCCTTTTGTCACATACATCAGAAGCAGTGAAGAATTGATGCTTAAGATGGCACCGTTCTGGGTGCAATTTCTGAGTAACAGGGATGAACTTCGGTTGAGGCCAAATCGCTCCCTCTCTCAAACTCCTGAAACTGTGCTACCCCAGGATTATCGCAAACCACCTCAAAATCGTTCGCGATCAACAAGTAAACGGTGTTCACAAGACACCATGTACCCGGTTGACAGCACAGTGAGTGGAACTGAGTACGTGAACAAATGGAGGTCATGTTTCATTTTGGAATCCCCAGTTGAGATTTCGGTGCCACTGCGGCAGGGTGGTTTTGTTTTACTACACAAACGGGAGGTGGCTGCTTTTAGTTACAAGCGCACGCACACCTTATTCTTTTTACGTCCAACAGTGTGATACTTGAAAAATCTAGTATCCACATAACACTGGGATGGAGGTTAGCTCGTTGATCCTCTACTATCGTCGTCTAGGTTTCACTCCTTTGACATCCAGTAGTTAACAAGAATGTATATGTCAAAATTCTCGCTTTCGTGTCTACGTACAGATGGCCGAAGGGAACATTCTAATTCAAAAGGCTACTCACTGTAATAATAGCCTTCTGTGTGGCTGGCATACGAGACGTCATCGAAGACAAGTTAGGGATTTTTAGTGTTACGTGTTGAACAACAGTATTATTATTATTATTGGGGTAGAGTTTCCTGCCGGACCACTACTATGGCCAGTCTCATAACTGCAATTCGTTGATTAATAATGCACGCGTGCTTACGTGCTGAGAACTCAGCCGCAGTTATTGGCCCAAAAGTTGCTTACACTCAGAAGATAGTAACGCCAACGTTGAACCGCGTTGAGGTAGCCAGTACAACGTATCAGCGCATTTATTACTGTGACCATGGGCATGAGGTCAACAGGTTGATTCGCGAAAATAGGTCCGCTACATATGCCAGGTCACGAGAACAATTACATCGTCCTTGTGACTGTAGGACCATTTATTCACCACAAAAATGCAGTCTACACCGCAACGACGACGACGACGACGACGACGACAGCAATGGTAATAGTTATAGCGGCACTGAGAAACTTCATTGTCATCTAGACCACTGTGCGAATAGGTTGCTGGTTTTTATATAAGCATCACCGTGACAGTATACTAACCATCTTTTCGCTTGATGCACAGATATAGAGCATTCCTACTGGATAGCGCAATGGAGTTAAAAGTTGGACTGTGAACCGTAGTATGACCGCAATATTAAGTTTCTCCAGTATCCGCTATTTTAACCTTCCTTTTGACAACTTCATTTACCCAAATTGGAGTCTTCTTACCATCTCTATCCCCGTAATTTTATTTTCGTTCTATCTCTTCAGTCTGATTACCGTTCGTCGTACAGTATTACAGTTATAATCAGCAGTGATACTATTACAACACATTACCCCAATGGAGCTGTCTGTCATCGAATGAATATATTTGCAGAGTACCACATGTAAGTTTGAAGAGCGGGTAAGACTTAAGAGCAGTGTAACAACATCCGAAAGTAGGTCAGATTGCACAACTAATGCACCTATTTACCGATTGCAAGTTGACATGACGTGTATGCTTCATTGCACGGCCTGTGATACTCGCTTTCTTCTTTTTGTTTTCTTCCTAAAAGGATTACAAAAGCGCATTGTGCTACGTTTGTGACTTTTCACACTATGAGGCGTACGATACATATTACTCTGGCACGCGTTTCAATTAATTTTTACGAACATTTCATCCGGCGGCTAGTGAGACACTCTGAAAGGTATTTCCAAAAACGGAATAGACAAAAGCTTGAGAAACTGATTGTCTGTTGAGGCTCAGCGGAAGTCGCCAATGTGTTAGTGTTTTTCTCTCAGAAAGTTGTGCGGTTCCTGTAACAAGGGGTGATACCAGAACGGAAACCAAGGCATAGCTTTTTTCTTTTCTCGAAGGCTCTCTGACAAGCACCATGCATACGGGCGACTTCAAATCATTAGCGTCAGAGTGTCGCAATTCTGTCATTTTGCTTTTCCACCATGGAGCCCGTCAATCATCACGAACTAAACTTCGTCACTAATTTATACGACTTCCTAATTTGCACGCTGTTATGTGCACGAAAACATTTGTCATATTGGAAGGTTTGCAAATGTACCGAACTGTAGTTTTACTGAGTGCATAGATGCGAAGCATCGTGGATACCTAGGCCCAATCAGCATGCTGTGAACGAAATCCAGAGTATCTACTAACACCTAACAACTCAGTCGCGACGAAAAGCCTTTCCGCTGCTGATATGGGAAGTAAAAAAAAAACATTTTCTTGAAGCAGCTGGTAAGTCAGGACAAGCCCCGAACTCGACGGACAAGAAGAGACTATCGGAACAGTGTGTACATGCTGTGTGAGAACTTTCATCAAGGCGAATGACAACGTACTCTCACCCAATGCATGTGAATGCATGTCTGTCGTGCAAATGAGTGTATGCGTTTGTGGTTTAGTTTTTGACATGACCTGTACGGAAGTTTGTGCAATAAACCAGCTTGCTGGCCAAGCGTATTTTGCGGACACAACAGTAGCTCGAATGAAGTTGGACAAAGAGGACCAGTCTTTTTTCCCACTAATTCAGGATTTTCTTTGTAGTCCCGTGGACGGCGTTCCCGGTGTTCTCAAACAACTACAGAAGGATAGGACAACTGCTCGTGTGGGTTCTTCCTCGTTAGTAGCTCTGTGTGCGATTGTAATGAAATGTGGTACAAGAACCTAGAAAATTTGTGGTCACTGTTGGTAACCTTAGGCCTCAGGCTACAACGGTTTGTGATACCCTCAGTGAAACAGCACGATTTCAAGTATTCGTCACGTGGCATTAGATTTCATTTCAAAAATCGATCCTTCAAGCTAAGTTGGCAGCCAGACTGTATTCTGTCACCTGGATGTTAGATGCCGCTTTAAGTGCTGCACATCTGTTACTGTGAACCAAGTTATTCTTACTTCAAGCATCCCGAAGGGTTCCGAACAGGCGATCATGCAATTTGGTCGTTACTCACAAACGCAAATATTTGAGCATTCACGTATGGAAATTCGGTGGTGCCTAATTTGAGGTCAATGGCGCAGTGGTCAACACGGTTGCTTCATGAAAGTGCAGCCGCAGTGTTAGTGCTAGTCGTGGCAAGGAGGTGCACTGCTGACGACCTCTAATAAGATGGAAACTCGAGTCTAGTGCTTCTTCTCAAGAGAGGTCGACTGGAAGTTTACGGGAATATGAGAGCTGCGACCGACTGTGAGTGATGTTCAATCTGTATGAAGATACAAGTAGGACAACGAATCCAGCTAACCAGTAGGAACATTTGTTGTTGTGAGGATTCAACGAAGTTGAACATCGTCCAGACTACAGAGCAAAAAATTATCCAATAGCAAATCTGGCTCGTACAGTGCACCTATGTAAATCTCTTTCACTGAACGACTATTTTGGATCAGAAAACAAGTTGTACTCATCAGTAAACCCATCATTAAAGACACAGTGGTATTTGGCTACAACAATCGATTGCGTTGTTATCTTGGGTTCGCCTTTTGGTTGGATTTGAAGTGTATGCTGATTAAGACGATGGCCTCATTTTCCTGTTTGTTGGGGCCAAACACTTCTAACGTTCGAAATGTTTTGGCCAACCAACCATAGGTAGTACTCTGTCGATCAAGTAAACCTAGTGGAAACAAACAAAACTTCATGTTGTCTGCGAACCGTCGTGGTCACTTGGCCGTCAGTAATATAACCTGCAAGCTATAAGCAATCTTCTGCTTTCTGTTTCGACTGATAAAATGGGCAAATACCACTGAAGACTAAGTCGATTTTCAACGGTCTGAGCGATGCGGGCAACACGCAGGAACAAACCGACTGCAGTAACCCTAGAAGATAAGAAAGTCAGCTTCCAAACTGGAAATTTGTGAGCATTCACCGTGTTTCACTGAAACAAAACATGCGGTAATAGTATAACTCTGGCTCATAATCAATAAATATTATTTTGTGAATTTTAGACCTACATCCATCCAGCATTGTCTGCTGCAACACTGGAATAAGCCCGTACATTAGTATTATGCTAGGCAAACTATGAAAAGCCTAATCAATAGACTACACGTGCACAAATACGCATATAGACGTTTTATGCGACACAGTAGCTTCGACTGACACTGCATGCTGACTCTGCTATCTGACGTCTCGATGCTCCGGATTGGATATTTTGCGGCTGATTGACAGGAGGAGTCCGTCGTCCACATATTCAGAAGTCCCTCTGCTCATGTCACTAATGAGACCAAACAGCCGCTCCAGGGAAGCGCGTTTAGTGACTTTAAAGTGCGCGGTCCATGGGAATCTTCTGTAGTCAACGGTTTGGATTGCCGTGAACTGACTACCACTAACAGCCGAACGCAGCAGCGTAGTCAGACAGACAAATACTGTGCAACATTTTTCACTCGTGACCACAGATTTTGAACGCTGTCTAGTGGCTAGATTGTAATTGCATATTTCTGCTGAGATAGACAGAAATGCAAAGGGAACAACATACGACGCTGACATACATAAGACAATTACAGAAAAACTGTTAGTGGGTACTTACAAAAGATCAGTATGTATTACGTAATCAAAACCACCAGTATAGAATAGTCTGGGTGGTCTGTAACCTTTCTATCACCGTCCATGTGGACTTATTTTCCACATGAAATTGCATTAAGCGACAGTTTAGTTTATCAATAGGTAGGACGGTGATGCGTTATAGCCTTCTGTTTATTTTAGATCCACATGGAGCGGACAGTAAATTCACATTTCCTGTTTTGCATCGGCAGTATACAAAAGAGGCTTGATGAAAAATTTCACTCATAGAACCAAGCGCCACTGCATTTTCGATGATCAATCTGTTGACTGCTCTAGAAACTTTACTGGCAAATGAATATCTTGAAAATTCCAATGAGGCACACAACTGAATTAATGAGGACAACGGATTAATTTAAGTGATACAGGAAATAACTTTTTCTTGCGGTTCAAAGGACGGACGGTATGAAACATGAGCTGATGTCTGTCGTATCTTGTGAGAACGCGGCTGCGCAGACGCGCTTGTTTGAAACAATCGAACCCATTCGAAAACGGGTAAACATTTTGAGCGATAAGGATACTAAACGAATGATAGCATTAACTTAAATCCCACGTCATTGATTTTGGACCTGTTTGACACATTCCGTTCACCCGACATATTGCTGCATAGGTGAAAAATTGGAATACCGCTTTTACTCGATCCATTCCTACTAGTCTGTTTAATGTGTATGAAAATATTAGAAACGGCCTACTAGTGAGATGCGGTCACGCATTCGTAACACTTTGTGTGACTGAATGAGTGTTTAGTCACAGTTTGCCTGATGTACTTAGTGTACACGTTCCACATTTATGTATGGTGAGGTAAAACGTCATGTCAGCAAATCGCCTGTCGTCTTTCATGGTTAATGAAGTGATCAAAAATAACATAATGTGTCTGACCACAAATGTATTAATGAATTTTTGGTACATCTCATTAGTGTAACACATTGAAAGAACATTTGCACGAATAGTGTTGGAGCTATTAATGAAAAAAAATGAAGAACTGTTCACACTTATCTTTTTCCACTCACGTACGAAATTTTTAAATGGATTTTGACTATTGGTTGCACATTAATGAAAACAACTTAAAACAGATAAGTTTAACGAACGAAATTTGGTTTAACTCTCGGGCGCAAAAATCCTGCTTCATACAGATAAGTTTATAGAGATGAGTAGAGAATCTTTTCAGGTTCTTTGCAGAAAGTCGGCTCGGTATCTAGAACACTCCAAAGTTCGCGCATATCAAAAATTTTAAATTTGTTGTTTGAGTTTAATTTTATCGAGCAACGTCATTTTAGGTTAAACATCACTTGGTTGTTTAGTTTTCACACTGCGCTAAACTTTTTAGCCGTCCATGTTAGGGAAGAGCCACAGATTCTGATTCCCTCCTGTAAAAGTCAGTCAGAAATGCATATATTTGTCAGTGCAGACATTTGGACTTGGGACACAGGTTCACGAGGCAACCGGGTTGGCTTCTGAGCCAAAAACCTCACATTATGCCCGACCAGATTACCCTATTCAAACGTCCAGCCCCATTCGTAATCGAATAGGGCCTAGATCGCTTGGTCGAGGCGAGAGAAAACACAGTCATTGTTCTGGTAACCGCAGCGGATGACCCCACCACCCAAGCTCTTCATCAGCCACAATTTACGGAATTCATAATATCTTGAATACCGGTAGTGGGGGGTCAATAGACTTCTGTATACATAGCTTAAACTTATATTCAGAGTTTCTTACAAGTTCCTGAAAAATGGGTTTTATTTAGCCGGTGACAGCGTAAAAATTGCAGATTTACCTTTTTATGATTTTTCTCACATAGATAAATAAGCTGTGGTTGAAGGAAGAAATGGGTTCATCAAGTGTCAACAGCATTATGTATATTGATCTTCACATCAAAATAAAGCTAATCATGTATACTAACTTTACTGTCAGAATGTGCAAGTTTAGCCAACTAACAATTTTTCGACCTACTATACTGCTGTATGTGTCTTCCATTAAAAATATTCTTTCTGTGTATTTCGGCTACTATCAACATAGTAACAATAAATTAGGCGATAATTGTAAAATGGTTTGTCTTCTTAGGTCATGTTTTCCACATCTGATGACCAAAGTAAAACCGCCACTGCCGAAGATTGATTTACAACTCACGGTTTTGATATCACTGTTGCAGGTTACAGTGAAACCAGCTCCCCTTAATTGTTTAAGATAACGGTAGCGAAATTTAATTAGCTGACACTACGGGAAACATTTTACTCATTC
This sequence comes from Paragonimus westermani, assembly GCA_008508345.1. Lineage (NCBI taxonomy): Eukaryota > Metazoa > Platyhelminthes > Trematoda > Plagiorchiida > Troglotrematidae > Paragonimus > Paragonimus westermani. Next base: position 104,831 of record QNGE01001199.1, read on the forward strand.
ACATTTAAATGTAGGTAATCAGAACGTAAATGACTCTGTCAATGAATTCCAAATCATTAAGTAGTCAAGGGAAACGCAGTGTTCCGTGTCCTACTTACAGAATGTATGTTCAAACTACCCAATCGTAACATATCATTAACACTGTCGTAGAAATGTGGACAAAACCAATAGAGAAAAAACAAACAAGTGGACACAAAATCTCCGCATTTCCTGACAGTTTTTACCTCATGGTTTTATATTGATGGTGACATCATAAAACGTTCAGGTTGTGCATCATTCACATTATTTGTTTCAAATCTCCGGAACGGAATCAAAGCAAAAATGGTAACATTTGTATATCACCTTCAACGTTTCAGAGTTAGTATCTCCAAGATACTCATTTAAACCCCATTTAATGAATGACGAAACAAGGAATTATGTCTGTCATTCACTGGTGTATCCAAAAATCAGGTTATTTGGGCAAAATCCTCTCATGGAGTGATGGGGAAATGTGACTGAAACGTAGAAATGAACGTTTTGAAAGTCACTTGATCATTGATTCGGAGGGGAGTAGCACGGAGAATAGACAAGCGGTCGTGGCTAGTAGAATTGTGCACGGATGCACATGGACTGGCTACCACACACGACAACTAAGTCTCTTCAATTTCCAAAAGTCATCATACAGAGTGGGATGAGTTACGGTTAAATGTTACACTGTCATTAACATTGGTCTCTGTAGAATGAAGAGACTTGTGATGCGAAGTGCGTACAAAGTTGGCGATGACTACGGCAGAATTAACCTGTTACAGTGATCAAGGTCAAAGGACAACCTCACATGAAAGCCACCACAAATGGCTCACGCTGAACCACTTGCGTTTTCAGTAGCACACGCCATATGTTGTGTACACCTAAAGATGGTTCATGATAATTCAGCTGTCCAATGGCGGTTGACAACATGGTAGGCTGCTCTAAACCTGACAAAATCAAGATACTTTTCAATAAGTGGGCGGATCTTACTTCAGTAATAAGGAACATCGGTAAATGGAGATTTTGTGGTGGAAATCGTTAACTACCGTCAGGACAAAGTGAAGTTAATAAGATGAGGAGAAGCGATTATATCAGACTAACCTAAAACAGGTTTTCGAAAAAGATGGCCGATGGGTTGCCAATCGACAGAGATAGTTGGCCTATTTAAAAAATATATTCCAGTTAACGTGTGTCTAACACGCTTGAGGCGTATCTTTAAGTGTTTAATGTAATTAAGACCAGCGCATTCATGTTGACGTCTATCACTGTTCCTTACAGCCACGTGATCAAGGTCTATGCTGTTCAGATTGTCTTGGTGTACCACGCACTTGAAATCACAGTCACCAACTAAACTTTCCTACGTTTTTCCTTCTCGCATTCTCCCATACGATCCGGTTCAAGACCGCGTCTCTCAAGATCCAGGATAGATGTTACAGCACAAAATAATCAATTCATTAAAATCTGGGGATCGCAGCTTCCTTATATCACTATTATGTTCAGCTGCTTTTGATTGTCTGTGCAACCGCTGTTTCGGAATCCGTTCGTCGGTTATTCCATGGATATATCCTGGTGAAAAAGCTAGCTGAGCAGCAATATACGTTCGAGTACTTCCTTGCCTATTCCGCGAAGCGTCTACAATTGCGTCTGACTACAGGATTTTCAGGATGTATCCTAGTAAGTGCGGTAAGTAACAACTCGGATACACTGCTGTTCGCTGATACAGAGTGCCGGTTTCACTGTCGCAGAGTAGTCAGGACGGCTTCGTTACTCTGTGAACAAGGCGATTAACTAGCAACAAACGGGGCACCAATCCATCACGTAACTGATGACGAAGCAGAGTTTAAACGTCAAACAAAAATAACAGAACATACTAGGTTAACAGTATTTTTTAGGAAACGGAGCAGAAAGAACAGAGGATGGATACGAACGTAAATTATTGAGAAGAATGCGAAATCGGTTACTACTTAAACCTAAATAGTCTTAGTTCGGCAATTCAACAATCTGCACTCAAACAAGCAGATCACATGAGAAGGCCGACATCGTGCCAACAAACAATAACTACAGATTGCAACGTAGTAACAATCACAATTATTCATCAAACATACAAAGACGAGCGAGAACCCAGCTAGATGTTACGTTCAAGAGTCGCACAGTAAATAGCCGCCTTTTCTGAGGAAGGAATGTGTTGAATCAGCAGAAACATGGTCACTTGGTGAATGGACATCCAGAGTTGCTGTGTCTTAGTGCAGTCGAACAGCCTTGAGTGAACAAACTGAATTCGTCAAACTTGGCATGCAACAGGCAAGGAAATGCGACAGTCAGATTTTAAACTATCGAATACCATACACAAAGGCGTAGATAGGGGGTGAGCTCAATATGTAATGGGCTTCCAAGTCCCAGGTGCAACGATTCCGACGTTCAGGGTAATACTCCAACACAGATGTAGGATACAGTCAAAGACGACAACGGATGGATCATGGTTAGCATGGGAGGCCGAACGAGTCGTCGCTGAAAGAAACCTGCCCAGCAGTTGAGTACAGACAGGTAAAACTCCGCAGTCACAGAGACAAAACCGAGTCTACGTATGCAGGACGCCTAAAGGAAAACCTCGTTGGGATGTGGACCGGAACTCCAGATCACAAACCTGAGTGCACCAGGAGCGCGAGAAAGTCTATTTTGAACATAAATTTCCTGTAAAAATTCTCAGCGTATTTGTGAAAAATGATCGGTAGCGAAAGAGTTTTCCACACAACGTGCCTGTTGGGCTCCAGCATTACCCTAAACCTTCTTTCGGCGTTCAGCTAAACAATGCTATAGCCTAATGGACATCCTACGAAATAAAAATCTTCGGATGTATCCCTAACGGCATTCCACGTTGAACTCCATGTGGAGGAATTTTAGCAGTCCTTCCCCAATCTTGTGGAGGCTTTCTACTCAGGCTGTTGTCAGTCGTCAGCATGTTCTGCGGTCGATTAAACAAACTAGACAGAACTAGGTAAATTAAACTATGGATAACTTACGTACTATCAGTACTTTACTCAAGCCTACTCTAGGAAAATTTATTTTCAGTCTAACAAAACAGGCGAACACCAACAACATGTGAACGTAAACCGATATAAACTAGCAAACTAAAACGCTGATTTAGCATCTTTTTTAGTTAATTCAGCTTAACGCTTTGGGCATAGTTGCTATGGAGCAATACACGGCATTGCTAGGATTTACTCAAAGAATTCTGGACCACATTGCACCTCAAGGTTAATTACTAGATCATATTTAATACAGCTCACATTGCACCTTAACAGACATCAGTTTTCTACTAGCAGCTTCATCCATCAACATTTTCACCTACCTCCATTTCGGTCCGTTTAGCCACTATTATCCGTTTTGGACATCCATGTAACATTTACGCAAGATGGCATGCCTCCTTGTCCCCAACTGATTCTTCCTGCTTATCGTGACTTATACCCTTAGAAGATTATTCATTCTCGGCAGTTACTCTGAGACACTTAAGCTAACGGTGGAATAGTTGATTTTCTATTGCGTTTCCTTCTGCATTAAGATTTTGTTTCTGAAAATCAGAAATTACACACCAATTATAGCTGATAAGTCAAACCACAATTTCCACGTTGCCAGTTATCTTGACGTTCAGCCTGAAGAGGAAAACAGTCGAAATAGACGAAAACCAAATCGCTTACTTTATGTGAACCGGGTTGCTTGGGGCTGGTCGAACACAGATTAGTGTAATATCCCTGAATTCACTGCATAGGATTCTCTTAATTTTCCATCGTATGTAGGTTCCGAATCAAAAACAATCCTAACCCTTCAGTCGAAACAAGTCTTGCTTGCGGTGGTTGCCGCTTAACAAGAAAACAGTGCCAAAAAGATCAGCCTATGCGGTGACGAACAGTGTGACGAAAGTCACCTACAGTCGTTTGTTCCGATTAGTTGGCTATCAGGTAAACTGGTGTATGATTTATATCTGTATAGTGGAGGTGTGTAAAGTCGATGGACTTATGCACTACTCTTTATTTGTTGCTGGGAGAATAAAAGTCGGTAAACGGTTCATAAGTAGGGGGCGTAAATCAAAATAGGTTTGACTAATTCGGAACAAAGAAAATCAATCGTGCATCGGACGTAACAGCCGGGCAGGAAATGAAATCATGTCACAATGTACCGACTTGTTAGTACTGGTATCGAAGATCCTGAACTATTTCAGAGTTGTTCCGAGGGGCGCGCTGTTTCACACTGACATAATAAACCTAGTTAATGTCTTCAGATGAAGTGTTCTATTGATGGCGCCTTTACAGCAGATTCAGGCAAAATGTTGCGGATTGGAGGTGGGCTAACACTGAACGGATGTCGTTTACATTGCACCTGACCCATCTGATGTTGCAAATTCAGCGCAGGATATCGAAGAGAAAGTCACACTAAGATTAACAATACGCCTCAAAGGATGTGACGGCCGGTCTAATATTTTTGATCAAAATAAGGTCGCCGTTGATTTATCTTCACGCAGAAGTGATCAAGTCTACACAATCTTTCCGAACAAGAGAACAAAGGAGCTGCTTAAACAAATGTCGTTCTTTTAGGCCGTACTTTCTCAATCAGGTGAATATACTTCATGGGGAATGCCCGACAAGAATCATTGCTTTGTTAAATGTAACTGAATGTAACGGTGAACTGAACGTCGAGAGGAACCTGTTAATCTGGATGATCCCAACCAACCAGGTTAACATTCTAAACTTCATGGCATCATTCCTCTTCAGCAAAAGGCGTGTAGGAGACAGAACGCGATCTTTATTATGAATCGCTCGAGGACGGTGTTGGCTATCTTTCCATCCTTTAAAACGTAATCAACCCATAAAGAGAGATTAACGTAGATCACTACATATTTGGCGGTAGTATATAAATGTAAATGATCAGTATTGCTTTGAAACTTTTCTCTTTCAGTAAGGCATTGTTTGTTTGCCATACTTTCGTACAGACTGCGTACAACAGTGCAGCAGAACTTACAGGCTGAGGCAGGAACGGCAGAACACTGGGATACACCGCTAGCTATAGAGTGTGTCAGTCAGAGGCAAGCTACTTGCTAGATCCTAGGAGGAAAACAGTTTGTGAAAAACTGTACACAGAAATATGTATTTTAGGATTACGTTTTCTCTCAAATATAAGCATTATCTTGATAACTGTCTTATGATTGCCAGGGTAAAATCCACTGTTGTCATTGTCAACAATATTGTGGTTGTAACAAAAGACATGTAAAAACCGTGATCCGGCAAAATGGTGCTAGCTTAAATCCACAAAACAGACGTTATATAACGGTATTTAGTAATGAGTATACAATTCATCAGTTATCATGGCGTAAAGTTAAGCATCTCCATTAATCTCACAATAATTGTTTGGGTACAAACAGATCCGAGGTATACAGAATTTAAAAAAAAACCTAGCAGTTAGGAAAGAAATAAAACGGTGCTGTACGAGAATGGCTCGGATAGTGTGATACGATTAAAGAAAGACAAAATGGTGAACAGTCAAATCCAGTAAACGTTTATTTCAAACCTAACTGTATGGAATGTCAGGTGAATGGCCGCGGCTCAGGTGTCAAACATATTTAATTACCGCACTGGGATTGTATGCAGTGGAATTTTCTCGAACATATTGTGAGTGGTAAACCCACAGTGTTTTCAAACGTGCGTGTGTGCGTGTCAGTATACTTACTTTCTGCAACTTTTAGATGTGCACAACGATTTAATACATCAACGCATCAGGGTCACGCGAGCATGGGGCAACCGGGACACGGTTGTGTATACACACACGCGCACATCTGTAGAGAGCGGATACCGATTTGTTCCAGCTGTCGTCAGTCGAGTCACTTTCTGGCATTGCGCTTCTTGTGCCGTTCTGGAAACGCGGCAAATTTGACAAAGGAATGGCGGTGCTGCTCAACGAGTATCTTACTCGTAAGCACACACAAACGTTTATTCAACTGACGACCTCATCTGACGGGGGTGTAGTAACATCTGGTACCAGTGGAGAGAACATGGGCATATAGCGCGTCGCCCTGTCAAGGAGGATCACTGCAGCTGAAGACGACTGAGAGAGAGAGAGAGAGTATATTGCGTGTGTTTGTGTGTGTTGCGGGTGCGTATTTGGACGAAGACAGGGGCTAAAACCGACAGTTTCCTTGTCAGCAGGCTATCACGGGCTGGACACCCGAAAGGGTTGGTGTGGATTGGAAGAGCAATCTACAAGGCACACCTGGACCGGTGCAACACCAAGTTCATTTGTGCATGTCCGCACACACCTTACCGTCCTCAAAGTTTCGGAAAGGACAATTAATGTATGCGTCCTGCTTGCCCGTTTCATATAGCAGAAAATAGCTGACTACACGCAGCCCCAATGTGCTCTCTAAAACAGAACAACAACAGCATTTTCGCTTATCACAAAGAAGAGGAATTACTACAGCGGTATAAATGCTTATTTCTAGGACACGTTGTACAATCTAATGAAGGGGTGTCGTAAACACGCGATCCCACGGTCCACTGACAATGATACCTTGCATGCAGAGTTTTGACCAAACTATCTCCAAACTGAGCTGTGATTAGACGGAGGAGAATTAAATTTAATAGGAAATAAATGAGCAACAGTTAGCCTAATCCATTCGGATTGTGGTGTTGTCCAGCTTCCGCGAGCCCAAAAGGCTTCTCATATAATGTAACAATTAGGGTGGGGATCCATCACCTAGCTCGACTGAACTGAATAAGTCGCGTAACAGTTTAGTCTCCGATTTCCCAGTTTCCCAGTTTTATGATGGCGTCCTTTAAAACAGTATAAGGGAAATCAGATGAGAATGATTCCAATAGATCTTCCACTTCCGCTGCGACATCAAAATGATGGGAGTGCATCACGTATGAAAAGCTTATTTTCCCTGATGTTATTCGTTTGGTGGTAATGACGGCCTCAGTCTGGTGGAACCACAGCCGAGGTTTTCGGGCGCTGTATTCGGGCAATTTTAAAGCTACACTGTGTCATTGTCCACAATGTCGCCAAGCATTCTTAATAACAACGAGATGGATAAAGTACTGTTCGGAAAAAAATAGTCGGCCTCACCAATTTTGTAGTGACCTACTCAATCAAATGATAAGAAATAACCAAAATATGGCAAACACTGAAAGAAGTTGGGACAGTAACAGGCGTGTACAAACGGTATACGTTTAAATAAGCGGAAGTCGTTTCCAAAAATTGGGAATGACTCACTGGCAAGCCAAAATCCGTGAAATTGGATGGGCCAACACCCGAGAGAAAGGCAACCCCAAGAGGTAGGTCCGGACGACGACTGATAGATAATTCCACACACGGCGTGGAATGATGAAAGTTCGGAGTCGACAGGTCAGAAACACGCGGAGCTACAGAAAGTTTCATCGTACGATTAATAAACCAGCCCAAATATCCACGCGAACGAAGAAGACAGAGACGGCGCGCGGTAACTCCCGTTTTTTATTGATCAAGACGTCTAAATTCAAAAAAGTGATTATGATGTTTTCAAACAAATGTACAGGTGAAGTTAACGAAACGGCATGTAGAAAAATATACAAAAGAGTTGCAAAATATAATTACGAACTGTGTACACTACACACACAAGGCTCTGGCAGAGGGTGTTACCAGCCAGCCCAACCATGTAGATAGCACCTGCTCACCTTGCTCGTGACCACACCATCGTTTGACCGACCATCAGCAAACAAAGTGTGTACTATTTGTTTTGGCAGACACAACGTTGGCATTCGGAATATGTGGTCCAACCAGTGAAGACTGTGTAATTTCACTATTTCGGTTATCGTACGTAAACTCAGCAAACTTCTCAAACACGCGCGTTATACGTACAGTCAACCCATCTGATACAGGCTATCTGACAGGGTAAACGATGACCGAGTACCGGGAGCGTGTTTGCATTTTTCGCACGAATCGGCCAGGTCTCTGATGCATAGAGTGAAGTCGAGCGTAAAAAGTCAACGTTAATTCTGCTAGTATTCAATAAATGGACATCTCTGTGATTCCACAAGCAATTTAGATTGGCGGAGGCGTTACATGCCCTCACAATTCTCGTGAACATCTCTTCAGCACTACTACAGGCTAACGAGATGACGATATCTAGGCAGATGGGGCAACCAACAGTGTCCAGCGGACCCCAGCAATAAAAAACAGGACAAGTGCCGGCGAGATATTGTAACAACACAACACTTTGAAGATGCAACGTGCATTATGTCCTGTCAACGACTTCAATGGTGTTGGCTGACTTCTGTCTACAGATTAGTCCAGATCAAGCGTCGAAATTGCTTTGCTTCATTGGTGTCTGATAATAAATTTTGCGCCGTCTACTTTGGAGATACAATGGGTATGGTCTTGGCAATTTCCGTATGACCTTGGATTCCTGTCATTCTTTTCGGTGAACACGCTGAGTGGAATCAACAGGCAGGACATTCACAGTCACGTGACAAGGCATGGTAATTAGACAAACGTCAGGAAATTCAGCTACAAGTTGTTTAACCTTAGAACAACAAAGTCGGATAACATATTCAAACTGGTACCAAATAACCTGTACAGTTAACCTGAATGTTTGTGGAACAACCACACTCATGCCAAATAACTTTTTACGTCTCTCATTGAAGTAATATAGAAAGTTCAAGTCTTCAAGTGCAACCCTGAGGCATTTGTGATTGATGGTATCCTACGAACGTACACTCACAGAGTCATACAGCTCTGAGTAAACAACATTAGGCTGCTGTCGGATAGCTTCGAAGGGTCAAAATATAACCAGCCTATTGAGCTCGAATTCATATCATCTGCAGCGGCCGCCCAGTGATACTATACACCAAACCCAGATAAAATCCGGCGCGCAACAACAAGGAGGAATAAACCTGTACATGGTTGCTCATACCAACATGTAATTTTCAATGGTACCTGAAACTAAGGAATGGCTAAGACGCATTTTTGCATTGATCACCAAACATGAAGCTACACTGCAACAATCCGTCAGTCGTGTAAAGTCCTTCGTTTAAGGTGTGCGCACTGTTTCCATTGGCTGCACACAGTAAACAAAATGAGCTGACCGGACGGTAAAAATAATCCGCATAATTTTCTTGATTTCATGGCAACAGTTTTCACTCGGTGCCCATTATATGTAACGTTATACCGTGGGACCTTGTGATACAAGCCAGTTCCGTTATGCACATACACGCTTGTTTCACATCTCGTGGAAATTATGCCTTGTTCACACCGAAAGACCTATCATCTCACCTATTCTAACATCAGTTTGTACAGGTGAACTACAATTACCAAAATAAAGTATGCTTTACAAGTAGACTGATGGAGTAATTATAGGCACATCTACCGCTGACATTTTAACTCCACTACCCATTAGTTATACAATTTCTCTGCTCAGCAGTGGCGTTGGTGGATTCCAACATAAACTGTTTGATAAATCCTGCCGGGATAGTCGATCCCCCGTATCATTTGGTCAATTCCATATAAGACAGTGGAACGGGTGTGTAACAGAGTCCAAATGTGAAACTTCCGAGCTCCTGGTTTGGTTTAGTAGCTCAGCTGGTAGACCTCCTGATCGGTTGATGCATGCTGTGTCTGTGGCTGGTTCGAATCCAGTCAAAGCCCTGACTTTTCACAATTGCGTCTCATCTAAACTCACAAATTCGTCACGCTACTCATTAGTAATATTTGTGTACCTTGGACGATAGGTTAAGTGGACAAACTTCATCTTCGAACAACCCGGAACGTGTGCTTTTTTTAATGCAATTGTCTTCAGAGCATGCTCCATCCCCGTCTCATCAGTTATAAACCTATTCAGGCACGAATAAGACACTATCCGCTGTACTCCTCTGTAGTTTACCCTCACTTTTTGAAGAAGGGTTTCAGACAGCGAATTTACTTGTACATGATCGGTTGGTTGAATTTGAAAGCCACTAGGGACCTAATCCGTTGCTTTAAAGAACAATAATATGCCAGGGGCTAGTGATATTGCCCAACGGGAATATAAGTTAAAAAGCCTTGTTTTATAGACAATAAATAGGAGACGACGTAGTTAGCAGAAAACACCATATGTAAACATATTTAGCTAACGAAAATAGAGTGGGCCAGGTACCACATTTGTGACTTACAATATTTCCCACACTAACTAATCCCACTTCACCGGCAACAATCTAACCACTGAAGTTGATGGACGGCCACATTAAACCAGATCTCCCATGATTACTTTCGGCCGTGCCGTCATTATCATCGCCAGTCATGACAGTAATACAACAGCGGATCTCACTACTGCTTAAGTGTCATAACCAGTTATCTGCTTGAGGGTTTAGTAAAAAAGAGGGTGTCATTCTAGCTGGTGAGGACTCAAAGCAAATGGTTTTTGAATACTCTTACGAGTCTATCCACGCACAATGACGATGGCGGAAGTCGCATTTAAAAAAAAACATCTTTTACGGATCAAGCCTAAAATGGCAAGTTAATCTCGCAATGTTCAGTACAAAAACGAAACTATTGGCAAGTTTCTTGTGAGTTTGGATGCGAAGAAGTATCGCCCTTAGTTTTATTCGAATTCCTGTAGACATTGATCTGTGTTTGAGGAAGTAGTAGCAAGGACAGAGGTAATGTTTGCTGAGTGGTGGAGTGATCTACAAGCATCGATCTGAAAGAGCACTTATTACTCTGGGGAATATTGTAAATTCGAACGCATTCTGAAACCTAGAGGAGAAATCACGAAAACCTTACACATCTAGAAGATACTCATCTGTCGCCTTCATCATCAGAGACGGTAATACATCAGTGATTCTGATTGATCCTTAACTGTCATACAGCCATGGAGAAAAAGTAAACCCCGAATAAGAGACAAAAAGATTTAACTGCCGAAATCACTAATGTATATAGTTGGACATTTGGCATGAAGGCACATTTACCCTGCATACATACAACCGGGCTATGACTGAAAGTGAAGTGTCTTCAGCAAAACAAGCTTCCCACAGCTATCACTACCCTGCATCGTCAAACGCAATTACTTCATAGATAACTCTGCCAAGAAACGACAACATACACGTCACTGAGCTCGATTAAACATAATCTCAGTTGAAGTCACCAGCAATCAGATTTTAGGTAGGACTGCCACAACCCGGATGATGGATCCGAACACCAGCGCTCAAACCCTAGGAAACGACTCTATTTCTCTACGCCAGGTCATCGTCTATCCACACCGCAGATTAGATCAGTCGATCGCAGTACCGGGAAATGGTGTTCGGCGTGGAAGATGACTTCGTGGAATCTTTAGTAGGATCCTAACGATTTAAGGCTATGAAAATCGAAAGATTCGTCAGAAGAGCCCACTAAAAAATCGCAGTCAAATACACACTCGCTGAATGCTTCGTTGGTTACCTGATGGTGCGACTCGATGCGAGTAATCGACCGCAAATATCATTCATCAAATACTTGAAGACGGTTCACGTCTTCTATTTTGGGCGGCCAGGTTTCGGAGCTGTGAGGTAAGACAACTCACAAATTCACTATATATACGCGATCCTTAAGCTTCAGAGGGAGGTCTCATTGTCGTTAGAAATGCCCTAGATAAGGAAATGACGCCCTAACCTTTGGGACACATACCTCAACTTCATTTCCTGTCTTCACAGTTGCTGACGCAATTTCATAAGTACACAAAAGGCCAACAACTTCCATAGCTCCATTATCCAACATTAAACCTGTGTAATCACAGCATCTTTGCAGAGGCACTTCACACTAAAAAACTGTGAAACACATTTCGGAGCATAATAGTTTTTGTAAGGTATGGTAATATACCTATGATAATCGTAACGTCATCTGGGGATTTGATGCAGACTGAGCATCTACACAGTTCCAGTTAATGCTCCTAACATCGATAGTAATCTACGCACTCGATTAAGTCCGAGACAAATGTCAGAAACAATTCGCAAATAAGTTAGAATCTACAACACACTTCGAAGTGTCTATCAAAACGCGAAATAGCAACCAGTCTTACTTCAGAATCAACAAATACAAACTAGCTGTCAGCACAGTCAATAGCAGTCTCCTATCAGACAGGAAGTCCAGGCCGGTATCTTGAAAGTGTTGCAGACAGCCCACTACAATTTTGTCTGTGATACAGTAGAAGTGGTCAGTTTCCACATGCGCCGCATGTTATGTTGAAACTGCCAGAAAGTTCCCCACAAACCTGCAGTATGGGAATAATACACCAACACGATGTTCACGGAGTTGTTTACTACACTCCTCTAGTTAAAACCATTCTAAAAGGGTACGTTACATCATCATCATCATAGACAGCAATACATCAGTGGTTCACATTACTGCTTAACTGCCACACAACCATGAGGAAAAAGCAAACCCTATATAGGAAGAGAGAGAAGAAAAAAAGAAGGGGACGGGAAGGGACCTAACTACTGGAAATGTCTACGTCCATACTCAAACATTTAACATCAAGGTGCCTACACCTTGCAAACAAACAACCGAGCTGCAAGTGAGAATAAGGCGTCATCAGCGGGACAGCTTCCTTACGGCTTTCACTGCTCCGCGTCATTAAATGGTACATTACATCGACAAACTGGATCAAACATACCTGTAAAGCCTAAAAATACGGCAACCGCCGGCCTGCAATGGGTAAGTCGTTGCTCTAGAAATCAGAAAGTGAAAATGTGAGCTATATATACTCTTCTAGGACGAACCGCTATCTATCCTCTTTTAATATCAGCCTAACAGTTTGCAACAAACCGGCCACATATGATGATTGGCAGTTAACCTTCCTGACTTTATATGGGAATGTCGAGTAAACCAAGCATACATGTGCGGTTTGTGTCATTTACCTAAAATGAATCGGCTAAGGAACGATCACTAGTGCTTTACCATCTTCTGTGAGAAGCGCCAGCACGGGACCACCGGAAACAGTAGACCCATTGCGATTGAGGGTCGGAATGCAGCATCGAATGTCAGGTCTGGTAGGTGATTTTATCGACAAGAATACCAAGGTGTGTATTTATGATGATCCCGTATAAGAAGCAGGCAGTCAGCCAAATTGAACTCTAAAGTGTTATGCCCATCAAAATAACCTACGGGACTTATGATGGATGGCTGTGAAGTTTGTCCAGCTGATAACTTTAGAGACATTGTGACACGCGGGCTTATTTAGACGGATAAGTTTGAAGGGTCTGCGGGTTTTCTCCGAAGTAAAAGCGGGCTCCATTCCCACAGCTTTCTCCGTTAACCATGCACCACAATCCGCGGTCATGCTACGCTTCGGTTTCCCACGGATATCCTTTCTAAACCTGTTATATGTATATAGACAGCAGGAATGCTCCATCTGGTATCGAAAAACTCCACCGACTTCACTGAAATCCAATCAAATAACCATCCTGCCATATGCTACAGTACCTGCTTCATGAATGGCCTGTGGGATATAGACCAAGCAGCTATTAGGGCATTCGAAATAAGTACTACGATTACATTCTAGGCTAGTTTGATACTTATGTTTTACTGACGGTACAGTCGTTTTCTGGACACCCAACCGTTGCTGTCGCAGGGGTCGTTGCCCAGCAAAAGTAGGAGTAAAATGATATCCTACAAGCGCACAATCTGAATCCAGATATGTGCTCCAATAAGAACGACAATCGTGAATGGGGCCAGGTCACTCACAATTAAGAGATATGTGAGCTATCTGAGACCAGAGCTGATTCGGAGAAGAGGGCGCCGAATATAACAACGACGCGCACGCAGGATTACTGACTACAGCGTAGTGAACGCCATACATACTACACATACCAGGTAAACGCCGAGCGTACAATCGAGCTGAGAAACGAAGCAGAAAAACAAGAATTCTAACAGGTGACGGAGATGGTGGAGGGAAATAGAAGTTCAAATAAACAAGACACGAATTCAAACTGCACATCTCACAGTGTATTGTGGCCTGCGCCCTCCACGATTTTTTTCATATTTGTCAAATGATAAACACAGACAGTTAGAAACTACTGTTCCCCAATGAAAGCTCCAACCCAGCAGTTTCGCAGCAATCAATCCTCAGGGACTCACTTCGATATTTAGTAGCACAAACATGTTAGGTATTCCATGTGAAGTTGGCTGCCGTCGATTATGTCAAAACGCGTCCGAACGATATCGCGTGAATTAATTTGCTCAGCACGAGTTATACTAACCATATCCTTCCAGAAAACGCCAGCGATGTTACATTTAATGGCGCGGTCACGTGCCGAAACCAAAACTTTGACGAACAGTCATTCCAGTGCTACATTTGCGATAGTGCTTTCAGCTGTCTGACAGCCAACCCAACGATTACATTGAACAGGTCAGGAATGCTAGCCGAAAATGCAAACAATCCTATGTATCCTCCACTGTTGACAACCATATGCAGAAGTCTCCAATCTCTAGCGGATGATTACATCTGTAACACATACCAGGTAAACGCCGAGCGTACAATCGAGCTGAGAAACGAAGCAGAAAAACAAGAATTCTAACAGGTGACGGAGATGGTGGAGGGAAATAGAAGTTCAAATAAACAAGACACGAATTCAAACTGCACATCTCACAGTGTATTGTGGCCTGCGCCCTCCACGATTTTTTTCATATTTGTCAAATGATAAACACAGACAGTTAGAAACTACTGTTCCCCAATGAAAGCTCCAACCCAGCAGTTTCGCAGCAATCAATCCTCAGGGACTCACTTCGATATTTAGTAGCACAAACATGTTAGGTATTCCATGTGAAGTTGGCTGCCGTCGATTATGTCAAAACGCGTCCGAACGATATCGCGTGAATTAATTTGCTCAGCACGAGTTATACTAACCATACCCTTCCAGAAAACGCCAGCGATGTTACATTTAATGGCGCGGTCACGTGCCGAAACCAAAACTTTGACGAACAGTCATTCCAGTGCTACATTTGCGATAGTGCTTTCAGCTGTCTGACAGCCAACCCAACGATTACATTGAACAGGTCAGGAATGCTAGCCGAAAATGCAAACAATCCTATGTATCCTCCACTGTTGACAACCATATGCAGAAGTCTCCAATCTCTAGCGGATGATTACATCTGTACTCGTGTTGTGAATGAAGCAGAATAGGGCACCAAGTCTAACAATGACGCGCAAGATGTCTGAAACTGGTGCTGGCTAAAAGTAGCTTATGCTCAACAAACAGCTGCAACAATCCCGTGCCATTAACCCACCGATGTGATGCTATCCGAAAGCTGCCATCTAAACGAGACTCGGCCTCACCCAGCAGGCCTACCTGGAGTTCATATTTCCGACCAGAATGATTGTAAAAGAACTGGCTAAAAACAGCCTAAGCTTATCACACATATAAAGCCCCATGTCGACCGTCACACAGCTGCCAGACCCGGGTAAAAGGCGTCCTTCACACCGACGTCACTGCAGTCAGTTGGACAATTGCATACACAGTGGGAAAATTTGTGAAGGTTTTGCGTCTAGAGCTGGCCTTAATAGGACCTGCCAAATGGATGATGAAGTCTACTGTTAACGGGAATCCAATCTACCAGTGCGACTGCGGCCGTGGTGCTGAGGACTATACCTGTTCTAGTCTGATCGGTAGGAATGGCAGTGTCATCCGAAGTGTGGAACTACTGTCGGGTAGACAGTGCGAGTGGTGTTAGTTCTGTACGCTAGCTGCTGTTTTGGATTGTGATCTATGAAACGCAGCAGACATTTAAATTCAACACGTGTGACGTTGATGCAAGGGCGGCCTTTTGTTCTGTCGGTTCTAGGGTGTGACCACTGAGAACGTCTATATCAGCCCGCATTCTAGGTCTAGGAAAGGGACGAGGGAAGCGTGGGGCCGGTAGATAAGTGATAGAACTTATCGACACAGTGTTATTATGGTTACCCATTTCTATTGTGGACCTGCAGATTAATGACTGGAAATCGAGGTCGGGGTAAGCTTGTGAGCTAAGTTTTGTAGGAAAGTGAGGATGAGGTTCGCAATAGCATATTTTCGCCCACCCAACGTGTTGTATGCGGCAGATAGGGTAACGGATGAGGTATGGAATTATTGGTGTTATCAATATCCACGATTCTGCGTGGTCTGAGATACTGTCAAGATGATGAGACCTAGACAGGAACACGATTAGAGTTCTCAACCGCATGCAGACTACTGATGAGTAGTCGGGAATTTGGTTATTCTCAAGTTGAACATCGCAAGTGCTCTATCATCTGCCAAACTCATCATCAGTTGTACAGTTTCGACAATGCTCATCGATGGCTTCGATGGATTTCAGCATGAACTGACTGACCAATCAGTCGGCTGGATCATTTTGTGGATTCTATTTGGGACAGTGAGTTCAAATGTGAAATTCTCCATCCTCTAGCGTGGTTTGGTAGCTCATCTCGTACAACACTTGTCGCGCCTCAGTAGGCTGGTTCTGTCACTCGTTAGAATCCAGTTAGTTGAGGCCCAAGTTGAAAACTAGTTCGATTGCTACCAGGGCACCATCAACGTTACAAACAGTGTATTTCGTATGTACAAAATGGAGTGACTGTGTACGATGGACTCGATATAAAG
This sequence comes from Paragonimus westermani, assembly GCA_008508345.1. Taxonomy (NCBI): domain Eukaryota; kingdom Metazoa; phylum Platyhelminthes; class Trematoda; order Plagiorchiida; family Troglotrematidae; genus Paragonimus; species Paragonimus westermani. The sequence goes on from QNGE01001199.1 coordinate 121,441, forward strand.
TAACAAATGTTTCGTTCGAGTTGAAAAAGAACACAAAAGGGTTAATGGACCAACTCTGTGCTAAGTCATCAGGCAAGATTTCGTGAATGATAACGCTGGTTCCCTTTGGGTGTTTGCTGACAACCTGCCCGATTCTTCAACTGCTTGACGAACCCATAGATGACGTTTCATTTGACGGGCCGAGAAATTCGTTGCTTGAGTGTAGATGGCGGACTTCGAAACCCACAAAGAACATTTGAACACTGGCTGACCTCAGGTGTTCCTCAACTAACCGACACACCCTTGCCTTTGAACAGAATTGCTAAAACCACTGTTGTCATGGCAACTGAGGGATGTGGGTGTGAATTCCAAATTCACATTCAACTTCAATCTACTCACAAGTTTACAATAATATGACTTCATATCCGAATTTAAAGTCACTCGTCTGTTTACAATATTTGCTCTTACTCCTGACTGTTTGATACACCAAAATTTATTCGATTTCCATAAACTCCAGCTCAGACGTAAACAATTAATCCGTATTCGACACTCTTACATTTCGATTCCTACTATAGTGTACTACATCTTTATATGAGTAACTGTAACCCACTACGTTTTACCTCTAGAATTAACCAGACGATTTGTCACGTTTCCGTTACACTGTTGTATGCGTTTGTAAACTTGGTAGTAAGTTACTGTATATTTAAAGTGTTTATTATTGAATTTGTAGAGCCGCGTTCGATATCGGTAGTCATGTATAATCTTCTGTCCATCCTGATATATCTATATATGCTTGAAGTAATCACAAAAGGGGAACACGCCGAGTGGTGAACGATTTATTGTGACGTTTCAAATCCACACTAAGATCCGTTATCAAACAAATAAATGTGTCGGAATGGGATTGTTTTGCCGCTCACCATGACCGCCTGTCAATCTGTCTTCGCTCGCCCAGATCGTGAATAAGACTAGGCTATTAGAACACAATATGACCCTCCTGTTAATTTAACAGCGGGTTATTTCACACATTCCGTGTGAAAGTTTCCGAGAAACACTTTCGGACAACTGTTGTCTAGTAAACCTTGTGGTTGAAGAAGCGCACCCTACAGATTGCAACTAATGGAAAGTCGTTTGGTTCGCTCCAACAATGATCCCACCAGATCACTCTAATACAACAGGGCAAAGCTGTACAATGTCAGCTGTTCACTAATTCACATATTGTTTCACATGATAACGCTCTCAAACGGTCTATCTATTTCGATAATGAAGAAGTTCCCGTTCGGTCAGAAAACGCAGGCTGAGCATGTGTTCTCGATAAGTCATCAGCAGGTCAATAAAACTGTAGGGATATCAAAGGGGATCTAGGTTGTCTGGCTGACCAAAATCAGCGTCACGATGATCACACACTTGTCAGTACATATGATGTCACCACCCACTGTTCTGCACGCAGGACGGGTCTGCGTCTCCTGAACGGGGTCAGGTGTTTGTGTTTATGTCGGTGAGTGGGGATTAGGATCCACTCGAGTTTAGGGGAACAAACTGCTTCGTGAACAAAACGCTGGATGACGTGATCGAATTTCGGTCGACTCAGCCGTTGCCAAGATTCTTTACCTAACCGCATCGTACGCGCTGTCGACCTATGCTCATCTCACTACCGTTCAGAGCAGACAGCTATGGAGCTGGCGAATTGACGTTCACGGCAGTCACTAAAACAAACTTTCCTTGCTGCATTTTTGGGGAGCTGAGTCACTCCTAGAACAATGCCCAGAATCAGTCTCAAATAGAAAATACCAGTCAATGAAGGGTCAATGCTTGTTTAGTCCTTCATTTGCTGCTGTTACCCAGCAGAACACATCAGCCCAATGACTAGAAGTCTGTGCAAGCGGTCTAAAGAGTATCACCCAGCCTGGATTAGAGCTGGTGTTAGAAAATCAATCGAAAAGGCAGCGACGTCACATCCAGTCGTGAATAACCACTAAACAGACGTTTCGGGTCATGTAGAAGGTTCCAATCAACCAACCCAAGACGGTCAGAGGATGGATGCTGGCAACGGCCCAATCAACCGCGACTCGACTAAGCAACCCAGCGTCTTCTTCAGAAAAACAATTCGTCTAGGCTTCACAATCCCCTTGAGCCCAATTAGTTTCCATTACATATTCAATCACGTACACAAACAAATGACCTCGATCATGAGACACAGACCTACCTTGTGGTCAGAACAGTGGGCAACATCGACGTTCTACCGTTGATGTTGACCAACCAGACATTTTAGTTCCTTTTTAATGTATACCTCATGAGATGCAGCGAAATGTGCTCGGAAGATGCACTGTGCAAAAAACTGTTCGCGACTTCTCTGTTAATACTTACAAACTGTAATGACCCGGTTGTAGCTTATCATGAACATGTGTTCAGTTCTGTTAATCATGTTTATAAATATGCACAGCAGTCACCCATCATTTCAACCCTTTAAAATGCAACGCATTTTTGTAAACAAACTCACTTGGTCTAGCAAGTCTGTAAAATGACTAAAAGTATATGATCAACATAGTTTTTATAGAGGACTAAACCTACAAGTTACCCTGTTGTTTGCCATTCCAGTTTGGCCAGGTATACATCAGCTAAAACCGTGCCTAAGAGACAGCCCATTGCAAAACCAGCAGCCTGACGGCAAGTCTTGTATTGAAAAGTAAAGTTTATATGCACATAGCAAAAGTAGGCCTTCTGGAATTGCAATTTTTATCTTATTTGGACTTATATAGGAGAGAAAAGGCTGAAGGTTTCCTCTAATGGCACGTTTGTAAACAAAGACTCCATGTCCAGGAAAGATCAATGTTTATTAAAAAGTGGAATCTCCTAACAACCTGTAACGTTCATATTGTCTTGGTGCAACCACGCCGGTTTTTGAATTCGACCATGTTTACAATTGCTTTTTGGTTTGAAATTGTGCACATTTAACTCGTCAGTAGTGAACATCAGTAGAGATGTGGTGAGAACCCCTCAGCATATATCGGTTAATGTCAGTGTCTGCCACATTAAAAAACAGTTTTCTCGGAAGAGAAATAAAAATGAAACATCATATTTTTCATCACCTACACACAGCGACTCTTTGAGTCATGGGGGCCCCAGCCCGGGAGACGAACACGAACAACAGTGGCCAACC
>QNGE01001199.1:131414-141993 GCA_008508345.1 Paragonimus westermani
CAGTACCAAACTTACAATAACATGGGTGGGCTTTATTTAAAACAATCGATTTGAGGGGTGGAAAAACAATAAGCGAGTTAGGAGAAAACCTTAGATAGATAAGCATAGTAGACAAAAATTAACATCCGAAAAGGTGTTCACTGTGGAGAAAAAGAGAGTCTACATAGAGCTGCCTTTTAGAGGTGATTATGTCATGCACCAAACAACACAGCGATTAAGAAATTCAATTAAACGAACGTTCAATGCAGCTGAACTCCGTATAATCACTCGGACTGCGAAACTACCATTGCCTTCAATCAAAGGAGATCAGCCTATCGGTGCTACTTCACGTTGTGTTTACCAATTTGTATGTTAATGCGGAGAAAGTTACATAGACAGAACCGAGAGATGCTTGATCTCCAGAATGAAGGAACATTTACCTAAATGGGTACAGAAGTCCGTGTTACCGGAAAATGGTAATGTTTCCGAAAAGCATAAACAGCCTGTTTCCCCAGTCGCTGGACACGTCTTGACCACCGGTCATGCTGTCGATCCATCTTGTGCATTCAAAATCCTGTTGCGCCATTCCAATCCGAGATTCTTACGGTTCGCTGAAGCAGTTGCAATTAATCGACTCAAACCAGCTCTCTGTGTTCAGAAACAACTGTTCGTGAGCCTGATCCTTCCCTGGACTTGATGTCCTATCCTAACTCGCTTATTGATCTTCCACCCCTCAAATCGATTGTTTTAAAAAAAGCCCGCCCATGTTATTGTAAGTTTGGTACTGATGAGTCAATACGAAATGCTTGCAGCTACCAGTTTTCATGTTCTATCTGCTTTTTTCGTGAGACATTTTAAACTACCTGCATTATAAAAGTAGGCATATTATAAATAAGATATTTAGCTGGACGATGAATAAGCAACTGTAGTTACTGGGGCTACGAACGACGCGAAGAAGACAGTGGCGCAGCTGCTAAAACACCGCCAGAAAACCGTACTCAGAAAAAAGGAATGAGAAGATGAGACTTGACCAATAAAACTTCTAAAGCTGAAAGCGCATATTCAACCTCAAGGTGCTGACATTTCCTAAGCAAGCGTCCAGGCCGGGAGTGTATTGGCACCTGCAATACGGCACATGTGGTGAACCTAATCGGCTTGTTAGTTACTTCACATTAGAAATGAATAATTGAGCGCGGCAGAGCACTGAGGCAAAGCGATAATTCGAGTTGGCTGATATCTACTCGTTGATATCATTCAGTACGTACAGCAAATTCAAAATATATCTAGGCTCGCGTTGAACATTAACCGAAACAAACACCAGCAAGAGCTAGTAGCAAGTGAGAAGTGAAAACAGTGCAGCATCGTCGGTATTCACAAGGGATAACGTGATGAAATAAACGGCGATCAAAGGTGCATTATAGAAGCAAGTCACAACCGCAACAACATTTTATAGGCAGGATGTAACAGAGGGATGGAGAGGGGAGATACGAATCACACAGAACAAACACTTTTACTTTGACGTACATAGATGTCAGGGCTTCAGCATGATGTATAATTTCAGTCATTGCCCAAACGTATCAATATGAACCACTAAGTTTTGATGACTCTGATAGACAGGTTCTTGAGACACATCTCAGGTCATCTTAAACTGACCAAATCACATGAGAATGACACCAAAAATTCTTACGCTGGGGAAGATGTAGCTACAACATTCGTGGCGAGCAAGACGTGAATCAGTACATCAGTCCAAAAATTCATACACCAAAACCGCCAACACATTTAGGCTGCCGATTTTGGTAAGATGTAGACATGTAGAAACATTGACAGAAATGAGATAGATACAATCACGTCCTGGAAATCGGACAAGGAACAAAAAGATGGAGTCATCTAGATGCGGAGGATGCCGAAATCATGACAGTACAAATGGTGAGAATAGAAATGGAAGCTACCACTTCTTCGGTATATGGCGGCCCACTTTGAATCGATCTAACTCAACTATATCGGGGACTGCAAGCAACGACCACTCAAAGAACCGGACTGCCTACATTAGATGTTAAAGATTCCAATTCCATCACCTTTGAAAAACTAATCGGGAGAACAGATTTATGTGACTAACTGTGTCGAGCTCACCTTTACAAACAATTTCACAGGTCTCTATTTTGCCATAATTAGTAGCTCGACTACAGTCCTGATCAAGTTTTTAAACACCAGACCAATGATCAGTCAGCCTCCGATAATTGCATTGGTTCACGTCTTGCATGCAATGAAGGTGGAAAAATCGTAACCAGTTCACTTGGTATGAATAAGCTTCCAAGATGGAAGTGTAACTTTGCCAATAAACATAACTACCGACTGTTTGAAGGGTGTTCTGAAATCTCGAAATCAGCAATGGCATATTCTGCCGTATGTCACCCAGCACATAAAAACCCACATACTTTTGTTGTCTATTCGAAGCAAAAAACAGATATACCGAATCAAGCTTGGCACCAACGGCAATAAATCGATGATACCTAACAACCCACCGAAACCAAAGGGAGAGAAACAGACGTTCTCGATTCGGCAAACCAAGTGAATCCCAACCGTAGTTTTGCTATTTAACACCAGCATGTTAATTCCCGAAAAAAATCCTCCGAATATACATCGTACGATAAGAAAACATTCCCACGATACGCGGAAGTACCAAATATACGGTAAGATGAGAGAAATTTCCTCTAGTCAAGTACTGTAGTAATAACTAATTCTGATTTCATTCTACTTCACGGCAATGTGTAACTTTAAACAGAAGAAACGAACACAGCAAGATGCTTTTACCAATGCAGAAGGAAGACGTATGTTGCCATACGTTAACATTTCGTTTACTCTCATCAGTCACAAACGCAAGGCATGCGGGTTATGTACAACAGATAAACAGACATAGACAGGGTGTGGACACGCTTACATTCACATCAAGTATTACGTCATCAACACCATGGCAACCCGATGGGTTGTTTCAACCACTTTGGTGTACACAGCGCTGATTGGTGAGTTCTGGTCAACAAAGCCTCGTCAAAGTCCATCAGCTTCGAGTTTTGGCTGTGTAGTGGTATTCTGAATGGTCTGTTATCATGAGGTGTTGAACAATCGATGGTATAAAATTTCGTGTAACAAATTCTGATGAGACGGGCTGTTTCTGTAAAAAATCCATGGGTATTCCTGACTAGTTTTATCAGCACCCACTTGCGAGTAACATGGTCTCGAACAAAAACTATCCGGTCATGAAGCAAATGAGATAAACGCGGCAACTGCTGCTCCTAGAGACGGATTAAGGCGCTGATGTTGTCATCATGAGCAAGAACGATTCTATGACGAAAATTAACATCACCTTGGAAGACCGACGAAAGTTTGGGGACAGAACGATTGAAAACAACGTATTGTTGGAGAAACAAACATAGGAGCAACTGCAGATACCACTGTCACACGGTCATCCATATAAGCATATGAATTTGTTTGACACAGGAACACCACAACTGAAGGGTGCACCGAAAATACACGAGAATGGAGCACCTCTGCGACTAATTTTGTGTGCGAAAAATTCAGCGAATCATAAAGTTGCCCGATGACTAGTTGACATTTCAGACCCCATTCGCAAAATGCTATCCCTTGATTTCCTAAAGGATTCCTTTGAATTAACAGAGACAGATGAACCTTTGCCGTTGAGTTCTCACGCTACATATTCGACTGACGTTAATTCCCATTGTACAAATGCTCCCATTCTTGAGACATTTGAATTTTTTATGTGATTTTATCTCTAGCCTGTTACGACCCATTGAGGGAAAACGACGAGAACGAACGCAGATTGCGAGCAGTATCTCGATAACACACGGAACGCAACGATATTGCAATATGTCACGAAAACCAGAGCGTAAGTGTAGAAACCCCACTCTCGCAACATGGGACTCTCTCAATGAGTAAGGGAAAAAGCGACGTTCAAACGAGCCCTATTTGCTACTCTGCCCGAAGGCGAAATAGTGGTGTAAAACAGCTATATTTTGTAACGTGCAGTCAAAACCAGCAAACCCAGACGGAATGAATTTGAATTGGATAGCAGAATGTGCTGCTGTGTTGTTGGCGCCGTTTTCGTTTGTGTAAGTTGTGTACACGGCTCACTAAGTCTTTGGCTCATGTCTGTGTGTGTGGTTTCGTTTTACATTACTGCTGCTGGAACCCCTACTTCGAAAGAACGCTGTCCCCCGGTGTCTCCACGTTGCCCCAAAGTTGGTCAGCGAGTGTAACGGGCACTCAAAGTAAAGACGGCTGGCTTGCACGTTATGATATACAGGTTATGAGTGGCCTTGAGGCTAGGCAATTGAAGAGGCCAATCAGAAGCGAGTACTACGCTGGATTTCCAAAGAAAATGGCGAGCGTTCGAATTTCTCAAACTGAAGAATCCAATTTTCTCGAAAATCAGGACGAATTATGAGGAAAACGCCTTTTCTCAACAAGCCAGAATCGTGATATAGATTGTCCACTTGAATATCCCATGGATCTCAACTTACTGTGTATAGAAGACATTAATTTTAATTCCGCAGGACTCGCTTGTAGCCAGACAAACGGAGTGGTTATTGATGGTATGCTGGATCTAGCATTATCTGATATCTTCTTCGAAATGATCGTACAAGTCGGAGGTCATATTGCCAGAGCCGTATTATATCGAACGGTATTTCGAGGATACTTTAAGTTTTACTAACATTGATCGCTTGATGTTGTTTTTTTAACCTTCTTGAGTCTATTCACCTGCACTTATTCTTATTTCACAAAGCAGAACAAAACGAACGTTTAGCTTTTTTAGATATACCCATCACCAGAGTCAGGCATGAGATATTACAGTGGTCAGTTCATCGTAAACCGACATGAGATGGGAAGTATCTTCACTGTTCTAGTTTCACCCCGATAACATACAAACGCGATTTAGTCAAGATCCTATTTCATACGGCCAGGTGTATTTTTGCATTCCTGATAAGCTTCTGATGGAAAAAAGGAAGCTGAGAGAAAATTTACTGGCAAACGGATATCCAGAAAAATTCATAGACTCACAACATTATGAACAAATGCAATGAACCAGTTCGGAGAGCTAGGAAGAAAGATATACTCCCACTTCTGCGATTCAAAGGAGGGATTGTCTCGCAAACAGTATTAGACACAAATTGAAGCTAGAACAGTCCCGTACTTGTGTTGCCCAATTACGCCTGGTTCAAACCATCAAAGCACCTGTTCTACATAATCATCAATGTAATTTAACTGCTCTCTCTATCTCTCTCAAGTGGCCTATACCAGTTCACAACCAGTTGCAGTGACGTTTGCATGAACAGAGCAGACCAACATCGACCTCAGCGAATGACAGAACACTTCCCGAAATGGTTGAAATAACTGACGTAACTATATGAAACCGGTGAATCCATTGCTCAAAACTGTATACTATTGATTGTTCAACAAGGAAGCTGTCTTGCTGATGACGCCTTACTCTCACTTGCACCTCGGTTGTTTGTTTGCATGATGTAGGCACCTCAATGTTGAATGATTGATTATAGACGTAGTTATTTTCAGTAGTTAAGTCCCTTTTCGTCCCCTTCGTTTTCTTTCTCTCCTATATACGGTTTGCTTTTTCTTCATGGTTGCGTGACAGTTAGGCATTAGTGTGAACCACTGATGTATTGCTGTCTATGATGATGAGGATTGTTCAACACCTCATGATAACAGACCATTCAGAATACCACTACACAGCCAAAACTCGAAGCTGATGGACTTTGACGAGGCTTTGTTGACCAGAACTCACCAATCAGCGCTGTGTACACCAAAGTGGTTGAAACAACCCATCGGGTTGCCATGGTGTTGATGACGTAATACTTGATGTGAATGTAAGCGTGTCCACACCCTGTCTATGTCTGTTTATCTGTTGTACATAACCCGCATGCTTTGCGTTTGTGACTGATGAGAGTAAACGAAATGTTAACGTTTGGCAACATACGTCTTCCTTCTGCACTGGTGAAATTGCCAAAGGGAACCCAGTGTTTCGGGCAAAATGATCAACAGAAGGTCATTCAAACAAATTGTGACCGGAGGTTAACCACATGATTCACATATCCAACATTACATTAGGACAGCTGGGAAACTGGGTGCGGGTACCGAGAACGCTTCAGAATGACATACACATTCAAATTTCACAGCATGCATGGCTTTCGTTCTACACGTTAATCATGTGGCTAGGACTATTGGTAGTTAAAAAAAGGATAGAACTTCAAGATGCGGCAACCAAACCGGGGAGATGAAAGAAGACTAGTGCTGCAGAGTGTGCAGCTTTAACTAAGTGAAAACGTATAGAAGACCTACACTGATTTATGTGGTCTGCGTGCCAATTTTTGGGAATTGTGAGTGCACATTACGTGTAGCTGTGTACATCCGAGAAGAGCGACCGGAAACAGCCGGAAAACTGACGTCCTAGCTCTGGTATGGTATACTAGAGAAGGGTATTACTAATTGGGTCTTCCTCTACATCGATCTACGACAATGATCAAAAGTTGCTCACTATGTATTTGAGAGGCAGCATTCGACGACCTGATCACACTCTTCCCATTCCAACAAGATGTACAGGGAGACCATCAAAGCAGACCATACTGATCAAAATGAATGAATGGGTTGGTCCGTTGAGAATGTGCTTAACACTCTAAAAGTGCCATGATAGTTCAGGACTTGAACCACCACACTTCCACTTTCCCATTACAGGCAACCCGTAGTAAAAGCTTGCTAATCTGTGGACTGTGCTAGTTTCGCCAACCTGTCCTATTTGTGGCGTCAAAAAGACGCCCGGTTGTCATTGAGGGGAAAGATGTATGGCATGTCCATACGCGATCAACTTTACCTTGTAGTTCGAAAAAGTGGCCTTTCCTTGACTAGGACGACACACCACACAGTTGTCACAGGTGATTAGTAGGCATCAAGTGGAGTGAAAGCAAGGGTGCCGTGCCCGACTACCACCGCGCAGTGTATGATACGTCAGTACTCAGTGAAATAATGAAATTGCAGTCTGTATTGGTTGGGTCACGTGTTACGTTCGTTAGCCGAGGCCTTGTCATACCGCACAGTAGACACGGAAAGCTGAAAAAAGTGGCACGTGGCTAATCAATGTGATCGCGAATTGTGAAGACCTTGGCTGTTCAACTGACTAAAATGAGTAGATATAAGCTGCTTGGTTGGGGTTGTTGACCAGTAACTCCAATCGACACAACGTTGTGCGGTAATCAATGACGTCCCCACATAGAGGCTATTGTGAACTCTTCATGTTAATCATCTTTTACCCGTTTTTTGCCTCCCTTTCTTTTAACAGGATTTTCCGTCCAGAATATTTTTCACTGCCGTAGTGATGGGCGGCGAACCAAGCCACAGTACCAATCCAGTCAGTATCACTGTCATTCATACACGTGGTGCAAGGCAAATTAAACTGATATGAATTTCTTGCCAAGGTTCTGATTTGGAAGTGTTATTGATGAAAACGAAGAAAGAATATGACTGGATGATAGTTGAGAAGAGTTTGGGGCATTACACAAGTAGGTTAAACTGAGCAGCTTCAAGATTATTTCCCAGGAAAACGTCAACTATCAGCGAGTCCAACAGCAGCTCTGTTACCGTTTCCTGTGAGCAGCGCTGCATTTTCTTCAGCAAATGTGTACGAATGTTCAAGTTAGTGTCGAGTTCGTGGTTAACCGTAGTTACGTTCACATCAAAATGTCACAGTGGCCGAACCCAGAGGACGTTGGCACAAACATTGTGACAATCTGAACATCACTCACATTCGATTGCAGCGTTCGTGTTCAACAACAAGGTACCTACATCTTGCAAGCAAATAACCGAGCCGTAGGTGAAGGTAAGGCGTCAACAGCTAGATAGCTTCTTTACGGCTTTCATTGACCCGCCTCATCAAAATACACTCACTTCACTGACAACTCAGCCAAACGACAACATTCACGTCACTGAGCTCGAGTAAATATTTCTCGGCAAGCTAAGGTGAAATCCCGGAAATGAAAGTGGCGGATAACCCAACGACAGGCCCATTTTGGGAAAAGTAAACCAGTCATAGTTGTTAATTAAGAAGAGGAAAGGAGGCACGACGTTAGCAAAATAGGAATGCAGATATGCACCTTAATGCAGATTATGTTGTAAAGGGTCGAATGACCTCATTTGGAATTGACAGGTCGCTGTCAGGTTAACTGAACACCATGGTAAACCCACCACCACACCTCCAATGCGCTTGTCCGTACACGCTCCGTAATTATCTTGTTGAACCTAACATGCATATAATCAGGTCAATTGCCCCTCTAACCTATCCTATCCAATATGTAACGTGTCCCGATGTTGATAATGTGGACCATAAAAACAACTGTTTATCCAACCAACGACCGGCACAATGCTTGACATGGATCGCCCGACACAGTCCCAGACAAGGAACACCCAGTATGGTCAACGGTTCCAGCTTTGTCAGCAACGTTCAGGCATGAGTCAAGATAACGAAAACCGCCACAGCAACTACCAGGTTTTGCCATACTTCTATGCAACCCATCACGAGGAACGAGTATTCACTACTACATAGAATGCTCAGCAACCCATCCTGCCTTGACGTCGCCATATAAGTTAAACAGCACGCAATCTTACGGTGAGGAATTTCGACTCCAGGACTTGTATAGCTTAATCAAATAAACAAATTATAAGTCAAGGTATACTCTCATACCAGTCCACTCATCCGCCATACCCCTTAAGCTCCCATTGTCTCAAGTGGTGATTCGTAACTGTGAGAGCCATTTCTACAGGGTTACCCGGAATTTGATGGGTTCAAACATTCTGATATATAGTTTCGTTATCCACGTAGATTCGGTATACTGTTATTTAAGCGTCCTATATGTACTGTATTGGCGTTATCCATCTTCTGATTGTAACTTTTGCAGCAAAGTGTAAGGTGGGGAGGCTAAAACACATCATGAAGCAGTCAAACCTCACCGATCGATCAGTGGATCCCCTTTTCCCCTCACTGGCTTAGGGTTCATTGGTATTTACTAAGCCAAACCATGGCAACAGCTACACTCTCACGGTATACAAAGTGGTAAAACACGTGTAAAGCGACTCATTCAACGACAATTGAGTGTAACACAAACACGGTCAGCTGAGGCACTTTTCGTCGTATCGTGCCAAAAACAAATCGCCTACAAGCAAGGGAGTTGCACAATTTTCGTTGTATCGACGCCCTTCACCTACACAACGGATGGGCCGTACAACACCCGCTGGGTTAGAACAAACTGAACAGCACTCATTGACGTTCTTAGTTGTCGCACTCCCAAGGACTTTTCTATCAGTCTCTATGGAAAATAAAAACTAGACTTGAGTTTCGCCTTTGTTAGAGCTCACATCAATAGTGCATACCTTGATCACAATTGGGATTTAGACACCTCTGCGACGCATTCATAGACAACCGTGTGGCCCGCTGCGCCGTTGACCTCACACTACACACGACCGAACTATCAATTGATCGGAAGGTCTACCTAAATGCGAAGACTGTAATCAAACGTGGGTGATGTTCGACTTTAAACGAACCTCCGAAAACGCATCGGTGATCTAAAACGTTGCCTGACAGGTTTAATGAGCTCCGATAGTTCCATCTGTCCCGGGTGTCCTAATCGCGGGGTTGTCGATTTCAGTTAACAGACCGTAACCGTATCTCCCACCGTGGGGATTGGGTAGCCTACTGTCGGTGCATACTACTCATAATTCCCGCGTGAATATGATTGAGCGTTCAGCATTGATGAGCCGGTTGTGGCTAACGTGAAATCCATAGCACAGTGATTACGTCTGTCCTACAATCGAATGGTTACCCCGGAGGTTTCATAGATCGGCACAGTAGACCAAAATTATCATCTGAAAAGGTGGTCACTGTAGAGAAAAAGAGAGTCTATATAGAGCTACCTTTTAGAGGTGATTATGTCATGCAGCAAACATCACAGCGATTAAGAAATTCAATTGAACGAACGTTTAATGCAGCTGAACTCCGTGTAATCGCTCGGACTCAGAAACTACCAGTGCCTTCAATTAAAGGAGATCAGCCGATCGGTGCCACTTCACATTGTGCTTACCAATTTGTATGTAACTGCGGAGAAAATTACAAAGGCAGAACCGAGAGATGCTTGATCTCCAGAATGAAGGAACATTTACCTAAATGGGTACAGAAGTCCGCGTTACCGGAGAATGGTAATGTTTCCGAAACGCACAAACAGCCTGTTTCCTCAATCGCTAGACACGTCTTGACCACCGGTCATGCTACCGATCCATATTGTGTATTCAAAATCCTGTTGCGACATACCAACCCGAGATTCTTAAGGTTCGCTGAAGCAGTTGCAATTAATCGGCTCAAACCATCTCTCTGTTCAGAAACAACTGTTCTCTGGAGCTGTCTCCTTCGCAAGGGAGTACCAGAGAAATACGTGAATCTATTGAGATCGCTGTACGCTCACTCTGCAAGCAGAGTGAGAGTTTATGGACAACTGTCTCGAGCGTTCATCACTTCTAGTGGTGTTCGTCAGGG
>QNGE01001199.1:142736-184277 GCA_008508345.1 Paragonimus westermani
GTCATATGAAAGTAATACACTGTTAATGATGCAAATTTCGTAACGAAAGCACTTAGAAATGTGTTGCATAAAACAACAACTAGCGATCGTCCCAGTACAAGCAGATCAGTGGCCATGAAACGTTGCTATTATATCGTACAACATTTCCATACAGCGATTTCGTTGATGAAGGAGAGGTTCACATAGCACACAGGATCCCCGTAACTTGCCTGAAAGACACAGGCAGGATCTTGAAGGTCCTTTACCACGTCAACACTAGACCACACTCCTAAATTTTGCTAATCCATGGTGATCACGTCACATAATTTTTTGGAATTAACATTAAGCGTAATGCAAACAACGCAGGGAATAATAGAAGCAACCGCGGTCCTCAAAACGATGACCTTAACAGATCAGCTAACGTTAGCACCGGTGTGTGGAGTAAAAGGAAAGGAACGTACCCAAGTCTTGGACACCAGATAGAGACTGAGTCGGTGGTGAGTCACACGGCGCAAACGTTGTTGCAATTTTCGATCCAACTCCAAATAGCATAGGTTCAAAAATTCTGCATGTTCCCTTGAAGAGAATGATGACGAAACAGAAGCGTGTGTATCATGTTTTGCACGTTGATAATAGAACCAGTTCAAGCGACCGGTTTTCAAGTAGTCTGGTGCCAAGCGAATCATCAATGACGGTGGAGAACACGGCAGGCACGACGATTCCTATGAACAACAGAAAAAACAAAGATTACCTAGAAGAACTAGACTGACAAGCGGTGAGAAGAGGAAATGAAAGTGCAATGATGTCAAAAAAGGACAGTAGAACCTGACGATTTGTATTACCGAATGCAACGAAAGTGGTCACTATACGTTGACAGCAGAATAATCTGGGTAGGTGCACACACAACTACATCCTAGAGGCCCTCACAGAACAAAATGGGAGGTTGTGACTGTCAGTCTGTTTTGTCCGACAAAAACCAGAAGTTACAGACTATCAAATAGTCTATAGGCAGAAAGAGAGAAGAGATCAATTTGATGCCTGCAACTACTATTGTTTCAAACGGTGATCTCAATATTGTCACACTTTTGAATGGTGGCGAAAGATAGGAAAAAGGTGTACGCAAGCCATATTTGAACACCCGAGAGTAAGAAAACTTCATTACGAAGGTAAACGTGGTTGACTCATGGATTGTTTGAAAGTGACACTTTGATTGGTATGAAATTTACCGATGGAAGATGGTAGATGAAAAGGCAGCCGTTGAAAAGCACTCGCGAACTGGAGTACAACCAGTGAAAAGCTGGAAGCCCAGGAGCAGCCAAAGGTGACATATTCCAAACATACAATTGTCAGAAATCTGGTGACAGGTTTTAGACTGCAAGTAGGTTTATAATTACTCACACTTGTCATGAATGGTGAGCCTCAAGAAAAGTTGCAAAATAGTACTCCAACAACGAACTTCCTCTGTCCGGTATATCCTTCGGTAACAGAATGTTTGAGATCACACCAAGGGATTAGAGGAGACTAAACATTGTCAGCTCCTTCATACGCTTCCTGCAGTGAGTCATTTGTTATCCACTGTATTGTTTTCCCGAACTTTGCAAACGAATGGAAACAACTGTAATGTTCCACGAACGAGCTGCCCTACCGTGAACCGGCTACATTGTTCCACAAATGACGAGACCACACAGTACACTGGCACACATGAAGCCGGAACCAAAGGAATGACCCGCGCACAAATCTAGTGGACAGATACGAAAATAACGCAGACTTACTTCCTCGTCCAGAGTGAGTCGCAAATGACAACTTGTGTTCCATTCGCCGGAGTCGAAACAGGTCGCGTACGTTTCCATCTCATCGATTGCGGGAGGGGTTGGATTCGACTGCACACAAATGTGTAGCTCACGCACAACGCCAATTTCTCGACGGATCGCCGGATTCAATCGTTCCAACTGGTCTGTGGAAAACGTTTCAAGGGGTGGTGCCTCTGGATCGTTCGGTACCACCGCGGTAATGAATAAACAGGCTGATACAGATGGAGAATGACGAGAAACATAAGTGAATCGATGGGTGACTTTTTACGGTTGAACTGGATACAAAATACTACACTTTTCCCAGCGTGTCTGTATGTCAATTTAAGATGTACCAGATAACTGGGTGCAGGTGAGCTAATTTTGTTTACTCGCTGCATTTAGTGGGACTGTGTCCTCTCACTGTGAAAGAGCCGGTTAACCTCTGAATTTCAAACTAATCATGGACGCAATAACTGTGCGACCTTGTGGACCGATGAAACCCAGCTAATCCCCTTAGGACATTTAAAATTGAAGTCGAAGCATGCGAAAGATACAAAACGCAAGTAATCAGCTTCATAAATTCTAAGTCCAGAGTGCATCATTCGCATACGAAAAGAATAGAAATAAAACGGTTCACGGTGTGGTGTCATATAACACGAAACAAACTAGATGTACGACTTACAGGGATTCAACTTCCAAGCCTAGAAACAAGAATAACAAAGAGCAGAGAGATAATTAAAGCGCATATATTTGGACTATGCTATATAGAGTTGGAATGCCGAGCATCGTACCAAAGACTGCCAGCGTGGTCAAATTCATTGGGGTCTCATCATAAATGGATACAACGAAAAAAACAATCCCTAGCACGGATGACTGAATCATCATTAAGTCACCACAATATATATACACAAACCGACTCTATCGACAATAAACGGAACTTGACGCTTCCATCTGCAAGATGGTTGAATGGGAACGCGTTTGTTCACTAACCCAGAGATTTTGGACTACTATGAGAATATTAGCATGAAACAAAGAGGTTTCCAACGATGTTCTGTAGCGGGTGAACTGGGCAGAGTCAGAGACACAAAGAGAAGGGTAACACGTTAACCAGAGGTGTGAACCAGTCCTCTAAAATTTGTATTGAAGCAAACGAAGCCAACCTACTGCGTCCATGAGTTAGCTCTTACAACATTAAAACGTTTGGTACAGCAGTGCAGTTAAAGTTAGCAGCAGCAAACGCGTATCACTGACGACGGTGAAAGTATCACTACGCTCTAACAACGTCAACGTTCCCAATGTCCACCACGCAACTTAATTCGTTTCCATTGCTAGTGTCTGATTATTCTCATGTACCAAAGATGTCCAACAATTGTTAGGGTAATATACAAGGCAGTCAATCGATGACTAAACGAAAAGGCATGAAGTTAGCCAGGAGCAGGGTAGGAGCTTAGAACGACGTCTAGATTTTCGGTTCCGAGAAAAATGAAAAGAACGAGAGACATTCGTGAACAAGCTGCTCAGTTCAAATCACGGAAGAGAACCTAAGGGACGCTGGGAACAACTTGCTGCAGCTATGAAAGATTCCTGTGAAGCGGTGTGTTCCGAATGAGCTGTGCAGTTGCGGCAGAACTGGACTTTGTCATGTCGACAAACCTTGTGAAGAAGTCTCACTCGATTCCACCTGGTTCTGATAACAGTGGCGACCACCGAAAAATGTAAAGCAAGTTGTCTAAGAGTTTGCGCAAAAGCTGTGATCACCACTTGGTCGAATAGTCGAAAGCGATTGAACGAGCCTTTATATCTGGGAACAGCACGAAGCTGTCTTGTGTGATCCGTGGTTATGATGCCCGTCCAGTCGACGTAATGTGTATCTAATGTGTATGTAATGTGTATCTAATGTGTGTGTGTGTGTGTGTGTGTGTGTGTGTGTGCAAAAGATGGTCTACTCATTGCCAGTCGTTCACGACGGCTTGGCAGTTGGGCCGAGAATTATGAGATACAGTTCGGTTTGCCTCAACCAAATCATACAGACGACGTGACTCGAACGGTCACTTATTACGCTCCAGAGAGCCTGTCGTCAAAAACAGGCATGATCATGGCGACTACGAGAGTAAAGCGAAACAGGGTTCCTGAAACAGGTCTGCTCCCTCTTTCCTCAGGGACGTTAACGAGAGGTTGCCATCTAAACTGACAAAACCACCCTGAGATGGTTTGGGAAACTGAAAAGGTATCTCTTATGATTTGTGCTTATCAATAATAATTCCGTTTTTGATAAGGGGGCCTGAAGTCTATGTGACAACCACAGACGGATCAGTCTAGTATCTGTTGCGTCCAGGTTTCCCGCTGGCTTTATACTACGTCGACCCACGAAGCCCGGAGGAAGTCAGACGCGTGACGAACAGGCAGGATTCTGGTCCGGTCGTGGATGCGTTGATCATACCCGTACCCTGTGACGGATCTTGGAGCATCCGTACTCTTACGCACAGTCTACGGTCGTTGTAATTGTAGACCGCAACGTTCTCTGGAAATGCCGTCTTTGTAGGGGAGTTCCGGTGAAATACCTGAATCTATTGACCACGGTATGCCCATTCCGCAACCAGAGTGAGGATTTATGGGCAATTGTCTTGGTCGTTCATCAATTCTAGTGGCCTTCGTCCGATCTCCTCGTTCATGATCAATCTTGCGATGGACGACATTCTCTGGGAGGTACACTTGAGGAATCCAGGAAGCTCAGTGTTAAACTTCTTCCTGACGCTAGGTTGACCGAAATGGAGTATGCGCATGATGTCACCTTACTTCGCCTCTATGCTGATGACATGCAGACCATGCTGCTCGGATTGTTTGTACGGAATGCGCTTCAATGTGAAAAATGAGGTTTCAAGACTGGAACATTCCCACTTCCACGTTCCCTACCACACATAGTCCACTCGAGACCGGAAACACTTTTACACACTTGGGTAGCGTGATCTCATGAGCTCATAATATTGCCGAAGAGTTGTCGAGGATCGCGAAGGCATGAGTGCCTTTGAGCACAGGCGTCATCTGTGGAGTCGAAATGATGTCTGGTTGTTGCTGAAACGTAGGATATATAATGTTTGTGTGCGTTCTGTTTTTGTTTTGTTGCCCGGAAACAGACCTGGTGTATCTGACCATCGTTGTCTTCGCCCACACTAGGCCAGGCTAAGTGGACTGATTGCGTATACAATAAGGCCGTTCATTGGCGCGTATTCCGGAACGCTCAGGATGCGCGATCACTTAGTTAGCTAACCGCGTAGTACAGAAAACTGGTTGTTTCACTTGCTTCGTATGTCAGCTTAGTGTTCATTGTACTGGGCACTACATACTGAAATCGACGGCTGGAAAACACGATGTGACGATCAAGCAACGACGTGATGACGATACGGGGAATCCGTGGCTGTTTCATTGAGTAAAGTAGACGGATGTCGCCACCTGGCTGGAGTCTTTGTGATCAACTTAGGTCGGTGGAGAGAAGCGATATTCGAGATGCAATGCGTGGCATTCGTTTCCTTACCCATTTTCATTCCATCTGTAGTTCTCCCGCTTTATCTTGTTTTATTTATATTTTTTGGCCGTTTCGGTATCGTTTTCTTCTGGGATAATTCGCATCATTTTTGAGATTAGCGGCTGCTTGGACTGCAGTACCTTCTGAAGAAGCTCAGTGCCCTGATAGTGATGTTTTTGACGATGAGGATGATGGACAGCGACCGAACGTGGTTGTTGCTGGACAACCTGCAAATTGTAGTTCCCACAGATGCGGATCAAGCATCACTATCTGGAGTTTTCGGGCACCTAATGTTACATGCTTCAGCCTGGAGGTACATACGACCGGGAGTTTGACGAAAACCGGCTTCGTAGTTCCTTGTAGTGGTGTCCTGTCGCCCCACTCGAATCTATGGCACTGCTTGGTTGTTTCCCAGACAGTGGTCCTTATAATATTAGCAGCTGCATTTGTGACACGTGTTTATGAAGTGGATGTGCGTGTTGTCAATCAGCGCTTTGTGAAGGAAGGTAGAAGGCTTTTCGCCTGATCCTTCCTAGTCCTATGGTCAGGATCCACTCGGGTGTGAATTACTGAGCCACATTTGTGGGATCGTCGATGGCTCTGATTTTTTTCTCACCTGTACTGTATTTTAAGTTGACCAACCTATTGCACCCGATAGTGATCAGTTGGAATCTCATCTTGGTGCCCTATTCTGCTTCATTCACAACACGAGTACAGATGTAATCATCCGCTAGAGATTGGAGACTTCTGCATATGGTTGTCAACAGTGGAGGATACATAGGATTGTTTGCATTTTCGGCTAGCATTCCTGACCTGTTCAATGTAATCGTTGGGTTGGCTGTCAGACAGCTGAAAGCACTATCGCAAATGTAGCACTGGAATGACTGTTCGTCAAAGTTTTGGTTTCGGCACGTGACCGCGCCATTAAATGTAACATCGCTGGCGTTTTCTGGAAGGGTATGGTTAGTATAACTCGTGCTGAGCAAATTAATTCACGCGATATCGTTCGGACGCGTTTTGACATAATCGACGGCAGCCAACTTCACATGGAATACCTAACATGTTTGTGCTACTAAATATCGAAGTGAGTCCCTGAGGATTGATTGCTGCGAAACTGCTGGGTTGGAGCTTTCATTGGGGAACAGTAGTTTCTAACTGTCTGTGTTTATCATTTGACAAATATGAAAAAAATCGTGGAGGGCGCAGGCCACAATACACTGTGAGATGTGCAGTTTGAATTCGTGTCTTGTTTATTTGAACTTCTATTTCCCTCCACCATCTCCGTCACCTGTTAGAATTCTTGTTTTTCTGCTTCGTTTCTCAGCTCGATTGTACGCTCGGCGTTTACCTGGTATGTGTAGTATGTGTGGCGTTCACTACGCAGTAGTGAATAATCTTGCGGCACCAATTGCTGAATCCGCTTGTGTGGAAATGTATGTTCGTTTGTCTAACCAAACGTGATTCTTTAACTCCCAACCTGGTGCTGGTACATCACTGCTGATTCGACTTTTGTCNCGCGTCATTAAATGCACTCACTTCACAGACAACTCGGACAAACAACGACAACATCCACGCCACTGAGCTCGATTAGCCGCCATCTCACCTAGAGTCTCCAGCCACTGACTCTGTGAGTCGCGAGGGCCCCAGCCCGGGAGACGAACACGAACCACAGTGGCCAACCATCTCGTGAACGACTTCATTTCCCTACGCCAGGTCATTATCTGACCACCTCGCACCTTACACAAGTCGGTCGCAGTGCACGGTGTGGAAGACGACTAGCTGGCATCCTTAATAAGTAACCTAACCACATAAGCCTGTGCACACGTAGAGACTGGACAAAAGAACTCGCTTGGCAGTCATCACCAAGCACCAGCAGACATCGGTGGTCAAATACTTGAAGACGGTCCACGTCTACTACCCTGCCTGAGCGGTCAGGTCTCACTCCCGTAAAGTAATACGGCCCTCACCGTTGTCTTATATACACGACCGGAACGCTCAGGATGCGCGGTCACTTAGTCAGCTAACCGCGTAGTACAGAAAACAGTGGTTGTCTCCCTTGCTCCGTATGTCAGCTTAGTGTTCATTGTACTGGGCATTACATACTGAAATCGACGGCAGGGAAACACGATGTGATGATCAAGCAACGACGTGGTGACGATACGGGGAAACTGTGGCTGTTTCATCGAGTAAAGTCGACAGATGTCGCTGCCTGGCTGGAGTCGTGATCAACTTAGGTTGGTGAAGAGAAGCGATATTCGAGATGGCAATGGAGTGTACCGAATAGAGTGCTACATTCACATCGCTTTCAGTTTTTCTACTTGGCCTTGTTTCATCAACTGTGACCACTTGTGGTGTTTTTTTCATGTAATTCTGTTGTCTCTACCGTCGGCGGCAGCCGTTATGAATGAAGTAATGAACCAAAGTACCAAGGGATGTGAGAATGTGGACTTGATAAACGGATTGAGACAGTCTCGTCGCAAAGCAGCGTAAGTTAACAGTACAATTTAGCGCATACGACGCAACATGCAACAACATACAAACTTTGTCATCAACCAAACTTTAAACACTTTATTTCAATGTGAACATTTCTCACTTGGTTATGAAGATTGTTATCCTTGGTCATCCCGTCCCACTGTTCGTCTCCTTCATCTGAGATAAGACATGGTTTCTTTTCTTTAGGCTCCAATGTTCCATTGGAACCTTGATTAGCCGTGATAACCGTGGCTTCAACATGCTCCTCTTTAAGAACTTCCGCCTCGCCTGTTTTGCAATCAGGGAGCGCAAAACATTCACGCTCACGCTTACGGCTGGTCGGTCTAGCTGGCATGTTCACCTCGTCTTGATCGGACTGGAGTGTTGAACCTACCTTATCCCTGCTGCCAAGCTCTGATAGATAAAGATCCTGAGGTAACAACAGTCCAATCTTCTCGCGAAACGGTTTCGTCTCATTAGAAATCTGACGGAAAATAGCAGAAACCAACACCGATAAATTGATAAATGAAAAGAATAGACGATTTACAAACCAGGGTAAGACTAAAGAGCTCCAGAATGCCACATGCTTCTCATAGGATGAAAATTCAAGCGGACTCACTGAGTATTGGATCACATCTTCCGATGTACAGACAGACAGATGCATGAAACAGAAACATCTGGGGGATAGAATGCCAAGGTGGGAGTTTCCCAAACAGTGGGTGTCACCATCCAGAAAGGAAAGTGAACTAACAAATAATGCCGCGAAAGTGAAGAGACAAAAATGTAGAAACTGTTGAAATCGAATGTGCAACGAGAACCACATGCTATACATAACAGCAATTGTATTAACTGGTCGAGGATGCCACCCTAGGAGTGGTTTAAAACATAACCGAAACCTAGACGTTCGACAATGAGATACCCTCAAACGAACAAAACGTTCGTATAACCTACCAGCGATACACAAATTAGTTATAGATAATTACCTACAACCAGGTCGCCGGTTCGAATCGAGACAGAACATATCAGTTAAGCTACCAAGTAATTAAATTAGACTAATATATTAAAGTTGGGGGCCACTCGCCGTTCGTAGGGGATTCGCATTAAAGTAGATTTTTCAGCCGATCAACCCAGAGAAGACCTGAAGGTACATCTCACCTTTATTGGTATAATTCAATTGTACAGGAGTAACAGCAAATCCAAGAATCGCTCACTAAGGTCACAATAAGTGGAGGAGACCCATGTACATCTTAATCTATGTTGGACGGTCGAACATAACGTGGAAGGTTTTAGAAAAATAAAACGATCACGGGGATCAGTAATATAAAGGGTGTGAATCGACATGCTGGAGCACCTCCTCGTGATGCCGACTTGGCAGTCTCGGTACAAACCTTGACTAACTAAGCGTTCAGCAGCTCCAGTTAGGGTCAACTGCTCTACCTGGTTTCAATGTACTGATTACACACGATCAAGAAAACAAAAATTCCACCAGCGCTTCCGCTCCGGCACCTACCAGTACAGAGGATAAGCCAGCGGAGTAAAACCGTTCAAAATGTGGCCAGACAGGTAGATCGAACGCTAGTTTGTTGGCGCATGCCTGAATGCATTGACGTAGGGATGGTGCGGAACACAAATTAGGTGCTCAGTCTCCTTCACTCTTTGACTGCGCTGACTGCGGCCGCAGCTTTCTAACCAATAATGGTCTCAGTCAACACAGGCGTGCACATCAAACGTTACCGGTCAGATGCATGAAAGTTGCGAGATGAAATTGGTCTCAGCAAGAATCGACTCCCCTTGTCAGACTTGTCAATGAACTGGCCCCGTTATGTTCCACTCGGAGCGAACTTCATCACCTGCTCTTGTCACATTTTCCTGGCCGTACTCTGGAGAGCATCAGGACGCGTCCATGGGTCTTGAATTAACAGAGACATGCTGCTCCGATTGTCAAGCGAACCTCCGTCACACAGCCAAACATGACGTTGAATAATGAATCCCAAGCTGCTAAACGCTCCAAGTGGTTTTCCTGTTTGGCCCAAACAACCATAACCCAGCTGGGATTAAATAGCGTGGCTTCATGATATAGCGACTGCCCGCGGCCTACATGCAAGCGAAGTCAGTGCTTAACATGCACGCCTGTCACTTTTTCGTACATGTGGTGACTGGCTACTCGACGACACGCTCGCGTCGCTGTGTGAAACTACTCGACCAGGAAGAAAATACCGAAAGCCAACTATGCTGTGATCCAGACCCTGTATAATCAGCGAACGAAATATACTGCGTTTGCAGTCTTTTTTGGTAACTGAAGAACTCTCCACGAGACGAACCGTAGTCTGTCGGAAAATTCTAACGAGTACTGATCCGAGGTATTATCACCTCGTCCGCACCATGATGAGCGACTCTCAAGTACGATTCCGTCTCCGGACTGGTCTTTGTTCGACTCGATCATTGGAGGAGAAGTTTCTCGCACACTGAAGAACATGGAAAATAGCGCTCCAGATAAGGAAAAACTGTGGGTCACACACCTGAAGCATATGAAAGCTGACGCCTCAGCCGAATATTTCAACCTCTTCCTGCTAACTGAAGGTTGTCCAATTCGTCTGTGTCGCCCCCGCATCACACTTGTTAAGAAAATGGATAAATCCCCCTTCCTCAGCAAACTGAGAGTTATCGCCGTGCCTTCAATGTTGATATATTGCTTTCACAAGTTATTGGCCGATCGTGGCAATACGCGTTTGTAAGTGCTCGTTCTTCAATTCGCACTTCTATACCGTGATGGTTATCTTGAGGCGACCTCACTACACCATGAGATGCCCCGGAACTCGTGCGCCACATCTGGCAGCCTGTGCGCGGCTTTTATTGAGGTCATGAGAACGACAAAGCTGTGAACAAGTGCCCAAGATGTTCGATTCTGTATCACAGGATTCGATTGCCAGATCGGCTCAGTTTTTCGGTGCCCCTCTACCCCAAGCGCTTCCGACACGCTCGAAGGTTCCGTTCTTCCGTCCGAAGATGAATCACTCGCTAGTTTTGAGCCTAGTCCATTGAAACACGCTCAAAGCGATGGACTCTAAAATTCACCAGTTTGTTCGGCAGTGGCTCCAACTTCCTAAACACATAACCGACTACATCCACACTCCAATTAGGCTGGGTGGTTTGGATATTCCAAGCTTGTTCACCACCACTCCTACCTTGCGCAAATGGCGAGTGGAGAGACTGCTCTCCAGTCAATGTCCATTTGTAAGAAACATGGACAAAGACGATTCGGTTGGCCCGATTATGAGGGATTTCAATGACTCAGTACGCGTTAAGGGTGTGGTAGTGACGAACAAGAAGGAAGCCCACATGGCGTGGATGGTCAAGCTCTACCATACGCTAGATGGCCGTGGTCTTCATAAAGTTTATCGCTCTCCACTCTCCAATCGTTGGCTGCTAAATCCAGGCCGCAATTTCCCAAGGATTTTTATTTGTGCCACCCACCTCCACTGCGGTCTTCTGTGGACCTTTGTCCGAAGTTCCCGAGGTGGCTGAAGTGACCATTCAGTTCATTGTTGTGGCAGCTGCGATCAATCAGAAAGCCTCGGTGATACTCTCCTATCGTGCTGGATCACCCACGTTGCGCTCGGTACAACCGTATGGCTAAGGACCTGGCGAAAAGGTTGCCCAGTCTGTGTTAAGCAGTCTTCGGTGAGCTACGAGTACCAACGACAAGCCTGTTTAACAAACCTCACGTTATATCGTGGTACGTAACGGTGTTGTTATGTCACTGGATGTTAGCATAGTGGACGACTACAGAAGCCAATGGGCCTGGACAGACAAGGTTGTGAAGCAAGGAGCCAATTCTCATAAAGCTGCCATTCAATCGGCCTCCATACCGTGACGTGACCCCATCTCTCATTTTCCTGTAATCATCTCTTTCCGCGGTATGATGCGATTTTCCGAATTGGACTGCCCTGTCTTTCATGTATGCTTACTGACTGTTCTTGGTTCCCTGAAAACCTATGGTACATTTATGCGGGGAAGATGACACTGATTGTTGTCATCTTCTGACAATTGACTCACTATGAAGGGCATTTACTTGTCCAGATACATTAGCTTTAACTGCGAAGCACCCTTGTGCTTTGAGACACCATAGTCCTTCTTTTCTACCCTTTCTCTTGGCTAAAATATCATACAACTAATTTTCATCAGACCATTTATTTGCAAAAATGTTGCTTGCACCTCAGTTTTCTACCTACATTACTAAGGAAAATGCCGTTTTGAATTTGCCAGATGTACTTCATCCTCATCTCTTTTAACCGCTCTACATGTCGGCGTACGTTGTCATCTACAGCAGGTGACATTGGTAAGTTGTACTGCCCTTTTTCCTCATTGTTTTTTTAGAATTCCCACTCTTTTGAAATTTTCCTATTCTGCTACAGTCTCCAAATTTTCAAAAGCCAAGTAAACAAGCAACCGTCGCAAATGACTGTTTACTTTGCATGTAAAAAGTCTTATGAGTACGGACAAGCACCTCCTGTAAGCCGACACTTGTTAAATAAAATGTTTTACCTAACAGTTTAGAATCCATATGTCCCATATTCGGCAATGTAAAACTGCATACTAGAGAAATAATTTGATCAACAGATAGAGCGGAGCGGAACTGTACCCAATCAGCAAATGGTGGTCGAAACGATCTCGAAGCTAGAGAATAACGCTGCTGTCAAGGGACTCGATGGAACACATTCAAATGCATAAAACAAACTACCATATTTGGTACTGGGTAGAAACAGAGCAAAAAGATACTCGATGGATAATGCGTCGCAAATTGATGTTACGCCTGAATACGAAACTTCAGACGTAATAGAAATATGGCAAAACCAAAATCAGCGGGGTATACCTCATTAATCGCTCGGGATACACGACGCGCAAAACTTGGATCTTGCGAAGCTCTGTCGGATATCTTCTCCAACTCCGATGCCAAAACCTGCAGATTGGCGTAGATGCCAGAGACACCGAAGTTGCGTGGTTGGGGACCACATTGGCCGGCGAGGCCATAGGCCAACGAAACTGATCTGTTGGATTGATTTTCCAGCTGAACTGAAGACAGACTGTGTCGAACGGAATGTAAATCAGTTGGCAATACACCGGCTGTCACGTTAGATGTGTCTGGACTGGTCGAAACGAGCAGCGCATGGTTGGCAGTCAGAAACTGTGCATGTGGTTTTCCATGAGCTGAGGATTGATGCCCTTCAGGCACTCCAGTCGGACTTGTAACGCCCAAAGGTTGGGACAGAAGAGTGTTCAGGTTGGTCATCGGAACTAGATAAGTACAGTTAATGATAAGCTGAGCGTCAATGAGTTACTGGTGAACACACCACTGTCCAGAAATTTGACCAGATAGCTACTACTGACCTTGAAAACAACACTATGCGAACTCAGATCCCCAGCAATCTTACTTCGCTGAATGTTGCGAGACAAAACAAATAGGAGAAACCAAATGCGATCATGTTAAACACAAACTGATGCCGATATAACGAATAGCACCAAAAAACAAATGCAGAACGCAAAAAGTACAAACCTCGGAAGCGATTTTGTACATGCATGACAGACTGTTGCTGGAACTGATGGTGGGGTTGTTGTTGTAAAACAACTCGCTGGCGAGGCTGATCCATACTGGATGGAACTGATCCGTGAGTTGGTACGGTATGTCTTCTGACATCCGATTGTAATTTGCTCGGATGTGGCAACGAGCTGGCTGTAGAAGCCGCACCAGAAGTTGCAGTAGAAGAGGTAGCTGAAGCCTTAGCTGCTTGCTGTTGGGGTTGTTGTTGTTGCTGCTGTTGTTGCGCCAGGTGCATTGGATTCCGTTCAATTTCGTTCAACAGTTGTTCAATAAGGTGCACTTGACCCAAACGAATCCCGTGCAGATTGGCCTCCGGGTTTTCTAGTATGTCTTTTAGCTTAGTATATTTACGCACATATGTGTGTAGTTCGGGTTGCGCAGAGACCAGTTGAATTGCGTGGCGCACAGCAGGCAAGTACCGGGCAGCGATGACGGTTAGTCTGCTGACGATCTGGGCTTGTACTTCAGGTGTTTGTGGTTCTTGGTTGGACTTGGAAGCACCAGGTCCGGAGCGACCACTGCCATCCACATGGTGGGAACCAGATCGACCTTTGATACAACAGAAGACATGAAAGGTTAAAACAAAAATGCAAAGCCCGAGTGACAACCAAGAGAAGAAAACAGAAGACCATTTGAAAAAACGACATACGAATATCACAACCAGAGCCGAAAGTCAGCTTCCAATGTGAGAAAAAGAGACAAATTAAACGGGGATGGTATAAAAGCCGCTTTCAAAAGCATCGCATTAATCAGAAGCAGTCAACAACACGTGAAAAGCATCATCTAATTGGCGAACGTAATGACAAACAAGCGGAGCCCTTTCCGCTATAGGTACACTACCTGGATAATCCGTAAGTGTATGGATATCAGACAGCAAGTAGGCGGGGCAATGTCAGGTAGTCCTTGTTAATTTAGGTACATTCTAGCAACATTGAGCCATCTCACCGAAGCTTAAAGGTCACACGCACTATAGAGTGCCAATATAAAAGAGAAGCGGGATCAGAAAAGTTGTAGGGTATAATGGTACAACAATATTCATAGTAGGGGAACTCTACTGTGTATGATGACATGACCGTAAGAGCAATATTATTTTGTCATTACAAAACAAGTCGGTGTGAGGCAGGGCAGACATTCAGTCCTCAAATTGTTGGTCACGTGTTAGGGCAACATAAAAGATCAAGAAACAGTGAAGTTACGGGGCGGAAGTTTAGAAACTATGAGCGGATAAGCGCACTTACTTGAAACATTAACAAACTTAATCGGACTATATGTCGGAAATGCCAAACTACCTTCTGCCGGATCAAGCACTTTTTAGTGACATCGTAAGGGAGTAACACACGAAAAATGAAGGTGTGATATGGACAAACGAAGTCAGTTACCGGTGAGACAGACAGTGTAAATTTGGTACGGCTCCGGGGCTGAGAGCCACATGACCACCCCAGTCTTCAGACGGAAAATCTGGATGAGAGGGTGGTTACTCGCGTTTGACTCTGAACTATGCTAATTCGTGGTGGTGTTGGTCACACCTACGTGCTGCCTCAACTCGAAGAGCTATGCTGATTAGGACTTCGGTCCTCGCAGGTAAGACTATGACAAACAGACCAGAGAAGCAGTCAAATGAAAAACCGCTACACCCATAGAGTTGCATATCACACTACTGACCCCGTAATATTTAACATTGCACCCTATCATGTTCCGCATTGTGAGTACAGGGACTGGAAAAGATATCTTCAAAAAGGGCGGTTCTACCACTCAATAGTTGATTGGTCAATACGATCGAAAAACGTACGGTAATACTGGAAAACTTGATGTTGCGTTGAATATAAGTCATTTTCCTTCCACAAACGAACTCATTCAAACATTACCAACGACCCGACTCACTTCCCAAAAGCAATTTCGTCTTTCCAAATTCTTCAGATGATAACCATTTCTGAAGGAAAGACAACTGACAAACAGTAGTCTGCACTCTCCGACAAATAAGTCAGCAAGATGGGCGCGTAAACAACTTCTAGAGCGCTCAGTCGCATAAGCTCAAATCGACCATTCCAGTGACGTCGACAAATTGAGTTCACCTCTGGGTAATCACCTATGCAAATGCCTCTCCATCTGAAGCAGTCCGAACACAAAAATCATCATACCAGCCGGCGATCTGAATGTTCAAATTGATCGTTTTCCTCCGAAATCGAGACTGATAGGCAGTATGACTGGGTTCATGGAAAACAGTACTGACACTGAAGGAAGATTGTTGAAATATGCCCATTTCATTTCATGTACATTTCGGGTGACCCAGTTTAACACGAGAAAAAGGAATGTCATATGAAGGTTACTTTGTGCATGCAAGCAACAGACGAAGATCGAAAATTCAGCACTCAGAGAGAGGTGATGCTACTTTAATAAAGGCCGTTATATACGTCCTAGCAAACCTTAGTTCCAGGGTTGCGTTGCTGGTGTACAAGTTTTATACCATCACTTTTTCGGAGGTCATACAAATATAAATGTGACAGAATCAACTAGCACTCCAGTGACGTTGTAGAGGAACCTATTTTTTCCGTCCAAAACCGCCTCCTTCCTCGAGAAAACGGTCCCACCCAATCACAATAGGCGGAAATGCCGTGGACATTTGAGAGATGAGCTACACTACATTTTTACTTGTTTAGCCTCTATTCCGCTATGTCCATTGGTAGCTTAATGACCTTAACTACTTTCTTGATGTCTGTCCTTTGTTTTTTGTGTTCGAGGATGTTGGTGGGTCACTATGATCCTGTAAACACCTTGCGATTTTCTCCTTGTCGCACCCGTTTTTTCGGAGCAGAAAAAAGTTGCTTTTTTTCACCCGTCTTTTGGCTTGTCTTGGGCGCAATTAACGGGGACCGCCGCGTATTTTCGGGACCAAGATTTGCCGAGGAGGAGAACCCGATTTCCTATCAATCGTCTTATTATACGGTGGACGAACCCGCATACTGAGTTAAAGGTTACAACAGGTGTAAATATAAATAACGCACACTGGGAGGTGTTGATGAACGAATCGCCTACACCAACTCACACGAGGGAACCTAAGGAAAACTAAGGACAAACAGTAATCGCTATAAAAAGTTGCTATGGAGAGGTATCTTTCGAAAGAACTGTACAACTGCGACAGAACTGGTTTTATGTCACGTCGAAGAATCCAATGAACAATCGTCGCTCGTAACCAACCAAGTCTGAATATGAAAATCGCCGTTGACAACTAAAACGCAAGTTCAATAAAAGACTGAAAAGACATCCTAAGCTGCTACAAATAGTTGAACAATCAAAAGAGACGGAGTGAGTCTCTGTATTCACCAGCGACAAGAACGCTGTCCTCTCAGCTTCGTGGTTGTACTGGCCATCGGGTCCGCGTAAACGAGAACATATTTGTGAAGAAAGGTTCTCATACCACCAACCGACAGATTTGGCAGGTAGAATAAACGTTTAGAGGAATGGAGCAGTTGGCATGGAACGGACCACACAGACAACGGAAACGAATGGTCTGAACGATCATCCGTCGAAAGCGGAAGTGGATCTGGAGCTTAAGCTTCTGGACCATTCTCCTCTTCTTCTGCTCAAGGACATTAAGGAGAGATTGATATCTAAACTGACAAAACTCCCTCAGATGGTTTGGGAAAATAAAGCGGTGCCTCGTGATTGGTGATTATCAACATTTATTCACGTTTCAAAAAGTGTTCGAGTTCTGTATGATAACAAGAGGAGTAGCAGATCAGTCTAAATCGACTCATTTTGCCCAAGGAAAGCCAGAACAGGCAGGATTCTGATGCAGCCAAGGATGTATTGGCTAAATTTTTCCTCCGCAGTGGTTCTTAGAGCACAGGCACTCCTAAAAGCAACCGATAGCAGTAGTTCTTTTATGCCTGAAGACTGCCTTCGATTCAATTGCTCATAATACTCTCCCTCTTTGAGAAGAAAGTTAAGAGGAATTGGTTAATCTATCAAGATCAGCGTGCGTTCTTTCTACAGGAAACATGAGGGTTTGTGGAATGCTATATCCGGTGTTCATCAATTGTGGTAGCGTTCGTCAATGGAGCCCGATCACCTCCTTCCTGATCAACTTTGTTACGGACGTTAATGTGGAAGGTGTGCCTGAAAAATCAAGTGGGCCTGACACCGAATTTTATCGTGGCACTAAATGCGGATGGTGCCGTTTAGTTCATCAGTCAGAGACGGACTACGTTGAACAGTGAATAAGTAGGCTGTTTTGTATAGAGTACGTCTTGCCACTCGAACGTGTTGCTAAATGACACCCACCCACACACCAACTAATGCAGTCAGTTCGCAAGAGTTTGTAGAGCGTTTAACATACCTAGGTAGAACTAATTTGTCAGTTTGTGATATTTCTCATGTAATACCAACGAGAATAGCAAATATGCGGTAACGTCAGTCAACCTGAGTCGACTATGGTACCGAAAAGACGTCGGTTTGACCCTTAAAGCAAGGATGTATAATGAACACGTGTGCTTAGTTTTACTTGATGGTTCAAAAACGAGGTCGACTAACGACGAGAACACCGACAAACTCATTATGGATGGGATGATCAAGTGGGAAAAGTGGCCGTTTGCTATCGCATACTTAGGAACTTACGGGAAACGCGAGCAAATGCTTAAATGCGGTAGCTGGGTCACGTATTGCTCATAACACCTGGACGTTTACTGCAAGAGCATACTGTACGTTGAGACCACTAACAGTTGGGCAGAACTACGTGGCGTTCAGGCGATGATGTGACGTCGATATCGAAAAACCACGATCGTTTTGTTGAGTAAAATTGGGTAGGTGTCGCCTGCCAGGTTGGAAACTTCACATTGCTCAAATCGTATTGTAGAAGCGCTGCCTGAGATGACAACGTGGAATATGCAATGACAGCCGTTTGCGT
Source organism: Paragonimus westermani (assembly GCA_008508345.1). Taxonomy (NCBI): domain Eukaryota; kingdom Metazoa; phylum Platyhelminthes; class Trematoda; order Plagiorchiida; family Troglotrematidae; genus Paragonimus; species Paragonimus westermani. The sequence goes on from QNGE01001199.1 coordinate 161,003, forward strand.
GTATCCACAACACTACTAGTTCCTATGTCCCGCCTTCTTTCTTATCGCCGTCTATTTTTCGTGGTGTAGCCTTTTACTCTAAGGTATTCTACTTCACTGGTTTGGTGACCAGCGACTCAAATCACAGTAACTGCTCATCGGAATGATGAGCGGTTGTGAACGAATGAATCGGGGTTAGTGAAGTGAACATTGCTGTTCTGCACTTAGCCGCCTGTAAAACAAGTATCACAAATAAACCCGCACAACAAAAGCTGTATATGACACAAAACTTTCGCTCAAAATCTGATTGTTTGTTTGTGAAGTGTAGACCCTCGAGTAATCGAGTTTACAAGCGGAAGCAAGTCCGCACGGATTTATCAGTCGTGTGACAGATGAGCATCAATGTAAACAGTTGATATGCTGTTACAGACTACGAACAACAAACCTGTGAGGGAATTTGCCGAATGGATGCGGGTGGTGGACGTAACAGTGCCTTGAGTCGGGTTCACGGTTTGAGCAGTTAATTTAGGTTGCGTGGAATGTTGAATGGTGCTCACTTTCGGTACGCCCTGGGCATTAGGGCGAACCACTTTCGCCTGGCCTCCGGGTAGTACAGTGATCACAGGTTTACTATTCACAGGCACGTTGACTGCTTGATCGGGTCCGACGCCCAAAGAAGTATCGTTTGGTCCAAGTGTTGTTGACGTTGTGGAAGGTAACTGGGAGCACAAGGTTGGGACTGAACCGGAACTGGTGGTTCGAATTAACACCGCGTTAGCTCCTGTAACTGGCAATGCACCTACACCGAAAAGACCAAATACATGGTGTTACGTAGGACACTCATTGGTCAAATAAGAAAATGACATCGAATCTAGAGATAGTCGCTGTCTATATGTCTATACACTAAGCTGTTGTCCAAAAAACCGACGGTTAAAATGGTCGGGGTGCTACGACAACAGTATGGTTAATAAAAATGGTACTCGGTAAATAAGAGCATATATCAGCATGTTATCTGATCACACGGGCTGGGTACACACCTTATGCACTAGCCCAGCGTATCTAGAACCCTGATTATCACACTTCCGATTTACACACAACTGCGTCATTAATACTTCTCTAAGTGGGCCAGATAACAAAAAGCCGCAATATGATTAGGGTTAGAATTCCGTTGGAAGAGCGATGCAAAAATGTATGAGTTACTTTCAGATACCGTAAGTCAGAATCAACGTTTGTGTACAAGAGCGGGAGAAACAAACACGTTACATCGGTTGTTGAAGCATACCAAAGCGTTCACCGCAAGGTGAACATCACACCATTCACGTTTACACATTGTTAATGAACCCGTTCGACAATGAGCTGTTTGGTCAGTAAGCGATCAACCCTCTTGAATAGGAAATGGTCAACCCTGTGTTTTTATGAGCACTGAAATCAAACACTTGGTTTACCATTGTACTACATACGTACTGTTGATTACCTCCTTTTCTAATATTCACGTCATCCTACTAAAGTCCCCGCACTGACGCAGAAAAGTGCAGATTACACCCTATACAGACTGAGTGTACAGAAAGATAAAACAGTGAGGCTATCGCAATTACAAACGTTTAGAGTGGCAGCTGAAAATGAGAGATTCGTAAGCGCCAATCATTTAGCGGCAGAGCTGTTAACCCAATCGAAAAGACTCGTCAAGCAGCGATTGCGCGATGTGGATTGAGAAGGTGACGTGCGGCAAATTAGACAGACAAAAGTCGAATCAGCAGTGATGTACCAGCACCAGGTTGGGAGTTAAAGAATCACGTTTGGTTAGACAAACGAACATACATTTCCACACAAGCGGATTCAGCAATTGGTGCCGCAAGATTATTCACTACTGCGTAGTGAACGCCACACATACTACACATACCAGGTAAACGCCGAGCGTACAATCGAGCTGAGAAACGAAGCAGAAAAACAAGAATTCTAACAGGTGACGGAGATGGTGGAGGGAAATAGAAGTTCAAATAAACAAGACACGAATTCAAACTGCACATCTCACAGTGTATTGTGGCCTGCGCCCTCCACGATTTTTTTCATATTTGTCAAATGATAAACACAGACAGTTAGAAACTACTGTTCCCCAATGAAAGCTCCAACCCAGCAGTTTCGCAGCAATCAATCCTCAGGGACTCACTTCGATATTTAGTAGCACAAACATGTTAGGTATTCCATGTGAAGTTGGCTGCCGTCGATTATGTCAAAACGCGTCCGAACGATATCGCGTGAATTAATTTGCTCAGCACGAGTTATACTAACCATACCCTTCCAGAAAACGCCAGCGATGTTACATTTAATGGCGCGGTCACGTGCCGAAACCAAAACTTTGACGAACAGTCATTCCAGTGCTACATTTGCGATAGTGCTTTCAGCTGTCTGACAGCCAACCCAACGATTACATTGAACAGGTCAGGAATGCTAGCCGAAAATGCAAACAATCCTATGTATCCTCCACTGTTGACAACCATATGCAGAAGTCTCCAATCTCTAGCGGATGATTACATCTGTTCTCGTGTTGTGAATGAAGCAGAATAGGGCACCAAGATGAGATTCCAACTGATCACTATCGGGTGCAATAGGTTGGTCAACTTAAAATACAGTACAGGTGAGAAAAAAATCAGAGCCATCGACGATCCCACAAATGTGGCTCAGTAATTCACACCCGAGTGGATCCTGACCATAGGACTAGGAAGGATCAGGCGAAAAGCCTTCTACCTTCCTTCACAAAGCGCTGATTGACAACACGCACATCCACTTCATAAACACGTGTCACAAATGCAGCTGCTAATATTATAAGGACCACTGTCTGGGAAACAACCAAGCAGTGCCATAGATTTGAGTGGGGCGACAGGACACCACTACAAGGAACTACGAAACCGGTTTTCGTCAAACTCCCGGTCGTATGTACCTCCAGGCTGAAGCATGTAACATTAGGTGCCCGAAAACTCCAGATAGTGATGCTTGATCCGCATCTGTGGGAACTACAATTTGCAGGTTGTCCAGCAACAACCACGTTCGGTCGCTGTCCATCATCCTCATCGTCAACAACATCACTATCAGGGCACTGAGCTTCTTCAGAAGGTACTGCAGTCCAAGCAGCCGCTAATCTCAACAATGATGCGAATTATCCCAGAAGAAAACGATACCGAAACGGCCAAAAAATATAAATAAAACAAGATAAAGCGGGAGAACTACAGATGGAATGAAAATGGGTAAGGAAACGAATGCCACGCATTGCATCTCGAATATCGCTTCTCTCCACCGACCTAAGTTGATCACAAAGACTCCAGCCAGGTGGCGACATCCGTCTACTTTACTCAATGAAACAGCCACGGATTCCCCGTATCGTCATCACGTCGTTGCTTGATCGTCACATCGTGTTTTCCAGCCGTCGATTTCAGTATGTAGTGCCCAGTACAATGAACACTAAGCTGACATACGAAGCAAGTGAAACAACCAGTTTTCTGTACTACGCGGTTAGCTAACTAAGTGATCGCGCATCCTGAGCGTTCCGGAATACGCGCCAATGAACGACCTTATTGTATACGCAATCAGTCCACTTAGCCTGGCCTAGTGTGGGCGAAGACAACGATGGTCAGATACACCAGGTCTGTTTCCGGGCAACAAAACAAAAACAGAACGCACACAAACATTATATATCCTACGTTTCAGCAACAACCAGACATCATTTCGACTCCACAGATGACGCCTGTGCTCAAAGGCACTCATGCCTTCGCGATCCTCGACAACTTTTCGGCAATATTATGAGCTCATGAGATCATGCTACCCAAGGGTGTATAAGTGTTTCCGGTCTCAAGTGGACTGTATGTGGTGTGGATCGTTCCAGTCTTGAAACTTCATTTTTCACATTGGAGCGCATTTCTTACAAACAATCCGAGCAGCATGGTCTGCATGTCATCAGCATAGAGGCGAAGTAAGGTGACATCATGCGCATACTCCATTTCGGTCAACCTAGCGTCAGGAAGAAGTTTAACACTGAGCTTCCTGGATTCCTCAAGTGTACCTCCCAGAGAATGTCGTCCATCGCAAGATTGATCATGAACGAGGAGATCGGACGAAGGCCACTAGAATTGATGAACGACCAAGACAATTGCCCATAAATCCTCACTCTGGTTGCGGAATGGGCATACCGTGGTCAATAGATTCAGGTATTTCACCGGAACTCCCCTACAAAGACGGCATTTCCAGAGAACGTTGCGGTCTACAATTACAACGACCGTAGACTGTGCGTAAGAGTACGGATGCTCCAAGATCCGTCACAGGGTACGGGTATGATCAACGCATCCACGACCGGACCAGAATCCTGCCTGTTCGTCACGCGTCTGACTTCCTCCGGGCTTCGTGGGTCGACGTAGTATAAAGCCAGCGGGAAACCTGGACGCAACAGATACTAGACTGATCCGTCTGTGGTTGTCACATAGACTTCAGGCCCCCTTATCAAAAACGGAATTATTATTGATAAGCACAAATCATAAGAGATACCTTTTCAGTTTCCCAAACCATCTCAGGGTGGTTTTGTCAGTTTAGATGGCAACCTCTCGTTAACGTCCCTGAGGAAAGAGGGAGCAGACCTGTTTCAGGAACCCTGTTTCGCTTTACTCTCGTAGTCGCCATGATCATGCCTGTTTTTGACGACAGGCTCTCTGGAGCGTAATAAGTGACCGTTCGAGTCACGTCGTCTGTATGATTTGGTTGAGGCAAACCGAACTGTATCTCATAATTCTCGGCCCAACTGCCAAGCCGTCGTGAACGACTGGCAATGAGTAGACCATCTTTTGCACACACACACACACACACACACACACACACACATTAGATACACATTACATACACATTAGATACACATTACGTCGACTGGACGGGCATCATAACCACGGATCACACAAGACAGCTTCGTGCTGTTCCCAGATATAAAGGCTCGTTCAATCGCTTTCGACTATTCGACCAAGTGGTGATCACAGCTTTTGCGCAAACTCTTAGACAACTTGCTTTACATTTTTCGGTGGTCGCCACTGTTATCAGAACCAGGTGGAATCGAGTGAGACTTCTTCACAAGGTTTGTCGACATGACAAAGTCCAGTTCTGCCGCAACTGCACAGCTCATTCGGAACACACCGCTTCACAGGAATCTTTCATAGCTGCAGCAAGTTGTTCCCAGCGTCCCTTAGGTTCTCTCCCGGTAGGCGTCGTTTTCAGTCTCCTCGCACGAATGTCAGTTAACTATCCTGCATTTACGAGCGTGTTTGTAAGGTGTGCTTTGGAAATTGAGACTGACATTATTCATTACGTCGTTTAGTTAACATGAAATGCAAACTTGTTCGTGAACGTGTGAATGTGGTATTATTCCGCAGGTGCATGAGTGATAATCGGTATCGACACAAGTTTCTCATACCATTGCAAATGAACGAGCTCAATCCAAGGAATAACAATCTCCGTCCTATCACAACATCGCATTGGGAGGCATTGTAAATACTTCCAGCACGATTACTTGAAGCTCATCGATGCGCACAATGTGTGGTCAACAAGTTATCATTGTGCTGTAAGATCATTTTCGTCAATTTTTGTAAGATTGTGACTGACCTGACGAAAACCATTGCTGTTTCTTATTTCGAACAATTGTTAACCAAACCAGAAGCTGTCTGTTACTACGTACAGACAAATCTACTAGGTCCACTTCTCGGTAACCTTTCATTATCATGATAGAAGAGCAACTAAGTGATATCATCTCACAACTAGCACACTACAGACGCTATGTAGACGATAGCTTGATCTTTTCCAAACAATTCGTCCTGTGGCTCAACGGCGTTCATCTCAAACTCAAGATGACGTGTGAAGCAGAAGCTGATGAAAGTCTGCCTTACTTGGACATACTTAGCACACGGAGGAGCAACAGATCAATAATGCACAGCATTTATAGGAAACCAACGTGATCTGTCCAATATGTGCATTTCACTAGTTTCAATTCGGTGAAATATAAGCGGGGCGTAGTGAGAACATTGTTCACCAGAGCACGCTACATTTGCACATCTGGCTGTGTTGAGCAAGTGCTAAAGATGCTCCCAACGACTCTGGAAAGTAAGGAGTACCCCCGGAAGCTTTATTCAACATTACAGCTACTGAAGGTCCAAAAGCAATAAGCATCGTGAGACCCCCTAGAAATTATTATTGACTGGGCTAGGGGGATACTGCGACGTTGCGAACAACCCCATGAATTGTCTCATCGTTGAAACGGAGTTACAATGTCACCGAACTGATGATCCTTAATCAGACTCGGAGGTTACCTGTACCTACGAACAAAGGAGATTAACCTATTGGCACCAAATCACACTGTTTACCAATTTTCATGTAGCTGCGGAGAAAGTTACATAGTCCGAACCGGTAGACAGTTGATTTCAAGAATGAAGGAACACGTACCTAAGTGGGTTCACAAATAGGTCTCATAACCGGAAGCTACAGTCACAGAGAATCGTAAGCTCCCAGCTTCGTCGATCGGATGACACATCCTGCTAACTGATCACAACGTGGACTTGAGCTCAGCCATCACCATCATAGTGCGCCACGACAACCCACGGTTCTTAAAATTTGCTGAAGCCGTTTGAAACCTGTTATGTGTACAAAAACAATTATTTGTGAACCTGAAGTTGCCAAGGGCCTAGGTCGCAGCGAGTGTCATTCGGATCACACGATTGGATGTCTTTGTTTTCGTGTTGCTGGTATGTTTGTTCATACCTCCCGAAATAATGGAGACGTTAAATTGAAAGTACCCCGTGCTATTGGTTAGTCGTTATTGACGAACCGACACGAAACGCTAGTATCCATCAGTGTACGTCTTCTAACTGCTTTGTTCGGATTACGGGACGGATATAACTGTTTTTAAAAGAAGTTAATTTTATCCATTACTTGTGGGTGTCAGTCGGGTATGACTCAACGACACATAACGTAAAGTCGTAGAAGTGGTGGTCATCTGAAATCTGCCGCACAAACAGTACGAAATTCAGATCGCAACTCTCAGTTTGGATAGTAATCGGTGATGGTGTTGAGCACTGACCGAGGCGAAGACCGCAGTTCGAAGTAGGCAGGCTCAAACTGCCGACAGAATGCCATCATACGGGAATGGGATTCACTTTGAAGTAATCACAGACACTTGACCCAAACGACACAGGAGTAAGACAAACAACGTGGCCTATTTTGATTCAGTTCATTTTCGCCGATGCACTACAACTCTGTCACAAGTGTATACGTTAGCTACCTCGCATTGACTACAAAGTACTGTAACTTCCTATGGGGAAGCCATTGAATATGAACAGAGGATCTGTTGGTGAGAATTATTTTGGCAGTAGTAATATGAAAAGCGCACTGTATTCCACAAAGCACTCTTTATGACCCTCGTTAGGACAGTATTTAGTGTAAACAGCGAGGTTTCCAATGGGGATCCTGCCACCCTAAAGGACTCTTCAAACACCATTGGACAAAAAAAGCCACCTAATAGAGCTAATATTTTGAGATGACCTCATTGAAAAGAGACAGTGCTCGGTTGGAGGTTGCCCTCTCGACCATACAATTCGGAGGATGGGACAGCCAGGCGAAATCAAACACCAGTGACGTTCCAGGAATAGAAAAGACCGACCGTTCTAACACTCATTACTATTGACAACATTATTGCAAACGATGAAAATGGCGAAAAACTTGGTATCATTTTTGGAAGACGAAGTGAACCGTGGTAAACCACCGTCTTGTACAGTGTAGTTTCTTCAATGTAGACTTGATTGGTTGGGAGCAGTGTTAGGCTGTGAAGGATGTGCCAAAAGGCATTCGTCTGTCCACATAGATGCCCCCCAGAGAGAGAGAGAGAGAGAGAGATGCTAACACACGTGAGTAAGGATTACATGGGTTTGGATAGCCCCACGGTGTAACAAGCAGGGGTTATAATTGCTGCGATGAACACAGTCTGAGCTGGAATGACAACATCAATTAACAGTTAGAAGTATGAACTTTGCTGGTTGCAGATGAAGAACCGATTCACTGCCAAAAAACAATCACAAGATCATAAACTATTATAGCTCGTCTAGTAAAGTAAATTCAGTATGTACTGACTAACCAATTCGACTGATCAATTCGTAACAAGTAAATGAATTATGACCTACCACAACCGTCAGCACGATGATGTAGGATTTGTGCCCCTGCCATGGAAGCCGGTTGAGCCCTGAAGATAAAAACAGGAAACAAAACAAACATCGAAAATGAATTCACAACGTGCAAAATCATCACCTGAACGATGGATGAGGCCGATCGAGTTGTTCACCGCAGCCAAACTGACAAGTGCAAGTAATAAACGGTTAACATCCGCAACACGCAAGCCTCATCCACTAGACGCAGGCCCAAAGCTATTGGATGCAACTTCGGAATACGGATCTGGAAACAACTCCAGTGCACAAGTCAAGCTCGAAACCAGCTGGTCCGCTCATCGAATACGCGGTCCCGGAAAGCTCATACCAGTATAATGAAAGAGCTGGATTTCACAAGAAAAAATCGAACGAATAATTGAACGGCACAATCACATACCATCGTAATAAAAGAACAAACGGATACACGAGTTTTCAGGCAGATTGCCTTCTGAATTATTTACGGACTTCCATCGACCATACGCAAGCATTCTGGATCAATCTTTTCAATGGGGGGTTCTAGAAAATCTCATAAAAGACTTGAAACGATGTCCGCGAGGTACACGACTATAACATCCCATTCTTTACCGGCTTTCGGTTGTTGCGTATATGATAACTATAAGTCAGAATGAGGTTTCAGGGCTTTTAGGCATAGTGTAGCTTAATGGCAGCAACGCTCTTGATCACTTACGCGAATGTTGGTTCCACAACGGCTTATAGCGGGTGAACCTTGTATAGGTTACAGTAGTTTGACAGTATTCAGGCCACACAAGACCTAGTACGGCACACGACAACAAAGATTTATAACAAGATTTATAACATAAAACGTTTATTATCGTGTAACACGTCGGGTTACGTGTGGTCTAAATACTGTAAGCTACTACAAACCGCAAAAGAGCAGTCGCAGCAAACTGGACCTGAAATTATAAGGGTAGGACTAGCAATCGGTGCTGCTACCACTGAGTTACATAGAGCTTTGCATTATGTCAAAATCCACGCACTAGGTAGATATACCTCGGATGACGGACTTTTACTCGGTCAATTATCCCTCATGGTGGCAGTTATACACCACAGACTTTCTGCGACTAGCCATTTGGAAAGCAAACACTTATGTTAGACGTTTTACAAGAAAATCACAATTGTTGGCAACCCAATCTGAGAAGACAATACAGGCAAACGCAGTGTACTTATATTCTCAAACGTCTACTGCAAAAAAACGGAATGACACAGCAATGAAAAAAAAAGGAAAAAAGTGGCTTAAACCTACTGTACAGTTGTTTGTCGATTGACCGTTTTGTCCGGGTTCACCTGCTGATACATAATCAGTGGTGTTTGAGGATGGCCGGATACTGTGGTGCCTTGTGGCACCAAACTAGCCGACGCGGGCTGAGATGAAAAGATGGAGAGAACAAGCACAACTTCACACACAATCATAGTCTGACTCATTCAGGTGCATAGCTTCTGGGAACTGAAAAAAAAACAAGTAGACTTGTGAACATGGGAGCGTTACACTAGAAGACCTCAAACCACCGGGTGAGGATCAGAAAAGACCAAATGCGCACGTGAAACCACCAGTGGTGATTAAAGTGCATTGGGTGAAGGATACAAACCAGTGAATAAAAGAGGTACCGACCTTGGCGGGATCAGTAAGCGTAGTCTATAAAATCCTTGAATTTGCTACTATCTATGAATCCGCCCTTCTGAAAGTCTATGAAACCAAACTCTTTTGAAGAGTAAAGCACCAATTATCATCAAAGCGAGGACAACATGGGTCCATCAAACGAACCATAGAAACTTCGGCTCTCTGGATTCATTCCGCTCCCAGCTTACTTGATAAACGACGGGGAATGGACTGTCGATATTTCCTGAAATTCAGCGATACATCTGACACTACTGAACGAAACAGCCAACTCAGCCATTTCCCACACAACGATCTTAAACCTTCCAACTCGAAAGCAGCCAGTGACTATTTCAATATTCGAACGCAACAAACGTCCGTGTTCAACCGAACATCGATGTTGATAAATAATATCTATGGTGTCCCTCGATGCATTAAACTCTCAACATACTTGTCGATTTGTAAGCTAATGATCTGCCTGCACTGGAAAACAAGCTTGACGCCCTAGGTCAATTAGCTGTCAGCTAAAGCCGCACGTCATTTCGGGTGGAACAGTGGATTGGCAAGTTCTCGATATGTTCTACGTACGTAGCTCAAGACAAGTTGCATAAGTATTAAGTTAATGGGCACTTGTCAGCGCATTAGGTTTTAAGAAGGAGCAAGCTTCACCAAACTGGAGACTAGTGGACAGGCGTCCCCGGGACTGTCAGACTCCAGATATGGATTAAAGCAAATCAGGAAGATGCCTATTCATTTTAGCAGTGCACACACTAAAGCAGAGTAATTCAGATACTACTAGGAATACAGTCCACAACGCTTTCGTCGAACGCCTGAGGCAGTCCAAACACCTAGACACCATCATACCACCCGGCGATTTGAATGCTCAAATTGGTCGTTTTTTCGTTTATGAGAAGAGACCATGAGGAATGCTAGGAGTCCAGGAGCAACACACAAACAATGGTGACAGAATCTTGCGAATATGCATATATCGCGCCCCCTATGTGTCGAGCACCACATTCTAACACACCAACACCCATTCAGGCATATGAAGACTGCCCTGTACATTTCACTCATGGGAGCAAATCAATCATGCAGAAACATCACTACTGTTTTACATCACTGTTACCTTTTCAGGCACAAGATTTTCCACTACATGCTAAAGCAATTCACTTTGGTGCATTAGAATGTCCACTTTAGAATCTTGGAAGTGACGGCAAGAATGCGGTTGGCTCAACTAATCCGAAGGGACAACCAATCTCAATTAGAGCGCTTCGCAGTGGCTAACTTCACCGAGGAATTGGTTAGGGTTATTCGATGGGTGTCAATGACTTTATATAATCAGAACGGGGTTAGCGGTCAAAATGGTGTACAGATCATCCGGCTCTGTTCTTACTGATTCATCAAACTGTGGGCCGTATTGGTTCCTTTGGCAGACGTGTCTGTGGATTCCACGTCTAATGGGAGTGAGTTTTGGGATCACGGTATACTTCGACTTGTAATGTGAGGGTGAACCAGTTTGTGAGAGCATTCTTATTATTCCTCTTGCATACGTGGGTGGCAGACGCTAGTACACTCTCAGCAATTCCGAAACACGTAGAGGTAGTACCGAAGCATTCGAAAGGGGCGATGGCCAACGCACCGTTGTTCTTCTGAACAAAGTCAAGTTTAATACTGCTTACAAGAGGCTTCATGTGAGTTTCATCAGTAATGAAGTTCAGTCTCGCGAAAGACACTGAATCAAGATTCTAATGGAATTACAGATCGACATGTTTCCGGTGTAGATTTCCATAGAATCAACTATTACGCTGCCATTTTTGAGATTGCATGTCAAGACGGAATTTGAGAAGGATTTATCGACCACAAAGACTGGTCAATACTTGGATGGCCTGTGCAGAACTACCAAGAGACTGTGTCAAATATCCGTTGTCATGAACTCAAATGACGGCGAATGTTTGCTTATCGACTGACGGAGTGTTATGCAAATCCAAAGACTAGTTACCGGATTAATGAGACGAAATTCAGCTTCTTCTGTACGAAATCAATGGGACGTTCACTAAAAGGAACGAGGGCATAAGTCTCAGTAACAAATACTCAGGACCGTAATCTGCATTTCATTGGGTCTGGGACATCCAGCTCTGCAGTAAGCTATACGACGAGGAGAAGAGCATGAAAGAGCTCCGATTGTAAAGGTTGGCTGTGAACCCTGCTAAGTCAGATGAAGATCAGTACACCGATGTCAGGCATTGCGCTGGCATATGGCAACGAATCGGGTCACACTGATCTGGAAAGTGTGTCTGTCGAAAAGTTATGTGATAGAGGACAATTGTCACGACTGGCGCTCTTATCACCAATGTTGAATTCGACTGAGAAATTCTGGAGCATGGTGAAAGCAACAGTTAACAGCCATCTACAGGTTCCCCACGAGACAATGATAAACGGAGATCCCCAGGGTAAGCAGAGTCAACAGGAGTGGAGAATATGGATCCTAGAAAAAATGGCAATTTCTTCTATGTACGACGTCACCGGAGACCATTGCGTTGGCTTTGTTGGTCATGTCGAACCATGAAACGATGGGGCCACAACCGTAAACCAACCGTGAACCAAAAATGCTCTATTCAGAGCAACCACAAATTAATTATATACTTCCCACTTTCTCGAGGTTTTTTCCTAACTGAACTAATGCGTGGCTTATGAGTGTCTAGATTACGTCAGATTTTCCTTTTTTGGTTGGACCGTTGAGAACAACTCAGCTATCCGCAAAGTTTAGACAATCCAACGTTTTACGTTCGTGACTGGAGATAGTAAATGAGCTGTTAGCACCTCGCAATATGTCGTCTTTCGTTACTAGTTGACCACTCCCTCAATAACACTGCAACCCAGGCGATGGCGAGAATCGAGAGCAAATACATTAAGGTGCAGCAAGTCGAGTGTCAGGGCCATTCCTCTTTTACTATCAGATCTTAGCCGGCTAGTCGGCGCACAGTGGCTCTGACTAATTGTTTGGACTACCCGTGAGCACAGTGTAGTGCATGTCCTACACCATCGGACTGCTGCAATTCACCCCATCCACCATTTTGTCCAAGAGTGTACGAAGTATACTTGTTATTGATTATATGTCGACTGATCACCTCCCAGGATCCATAAAGCAACTTCTGAAGTTGGCTTGAGGATATCTTACTTTAGCTGTGCTCATCTAACGGAGTACAATGAAATACAGAACGGATTGGTTTGGCGGTCCTGTTGATTAGGTTTTGTGGAGTTCGTATGCCAACTCCAACTGAGGTCAACCAAACATCACACCGAGTTGCCAGGACATCATTTAATGAGTTATACTGGACGATGATACAGGGCATCTTTCTCAGTTTAAGCAGAAGCAGTGGTGTAAAAAGGTATCAAGGTACCTGCCACGCAGTTCGAAGTAAACAGATAACTTCTGAACAATTCAGTGTGCGCCCGTGTTCGTCCGTGTTTTGATAAGACGACATGCTTCCGTAAATGCAAACGAATTAGCCAGACGAAACAAGTGGTAGAGCCTTGGAAAAACGGTACAAATTGCAACAGTGATGAAGAATCACTGTTTGAAGGTACGATCCTAGATAGCTGTGCAGTAGCGACAGAAGTGGACTTGCTACGCTGGCAAACCCAAAAAACCAGCATTAAGTTAAACACGAAGTGATTAATGATATGCAGAAAGAATGCAAGCAGCACACAATGGAATGATTGAAACAGATGAGACGAGTACTTCTGTCTGGAAATGGCAAAACGCTATTATTCACCATCTGCGGATGTGCTGGTTACTGACTTGTTGTCAGTGCGACTACTTGAAGATGATTCCGCTATCGCTAACATGATAAATGGATCGAACAATTCGATAACCCCTTAGTAGGCCTCAACCGGACGACGGAACCAGAATGATCAGTCCTAACGTTCCTGACGGTTCGCTGTGAGAAGCAGAAATGACCCGGAACTTTGCTAAAGTGCAGCAAGGCCACATATGTGCGTTTCCCTACCCCATTTGCAAAGTGGACAGTGAGAGAAGTGACGTCAGATCTGACAACAGTCTGTCGGATGGGCTAGGGAACCAAAGGAGTACCTGGGAAGTAAAGCGTAGCACGGGTGATTCCTAGCTACGAAAGGGGGAAACCCGGTTTGTGTGATAGTCACAGAGATCGCCACCGTCGTGTGCCAGTTACCCACTGTTTTTATGTCAAGGCGATTCATCAACCCAAAGGAAGACCAACTGCGTGAGTAACGAGCAGGATTCAGTGCTGTCCACGGATGCACTGCTCACATTACATCTTGCGAGAGGTGCTGGTGCATGACATTCCTACAAGCAACCGACGGTCTTTTCATACCTAAGAGGTATCATAGATTCGGTTCCTAATAAATTTCGCCAAAACTGTCTCCTCCACAAAAGTGTCACAGAGAAATGTGTCAACACGTACGGAACACTATGCGCTCAATTTGTAAACAAGATAAGAACTTGTGGACAGCTGTCTCAGATGTTCACCACCTTCAGGTACCCGTTCGGCCCTAGCTTTAATCACAGATGACATTCAAGAGATTTTTCAGGGATCCAATGAGCATAGTACCGAAATAACCGATATAGTGTGTGGAAGACACGAATTTACCAAACCCTTCTGACAAAGCATGTAGGCCATACTAAACAGTACGAATAATCGAGGTGGTCTGTGTGGAATGCGCAGTGCTACAAGATTGAAGCATACGTACTCCTACGTTCCCTAGAGCAAGTAGTCCGCTTGAGACTACAAACCACTTCACATATTTGGGTAACATCATTTCATACGCTTATGACAATGTTGATGAGATGCTAACAAGAAGAAAATTATGTCAACCTGCGTCATCTGAAGGGTTAATGAGAAGTATGGTTTTCGTTGAAACGAAAGATATAAGGCATGTGTGCGATTCGTCTTACCCTACATTTCGCAAACGAGGCACGTTCACATGTAGGACGTCGGCGAAATTACTGCGCTTGACAACTGCTGCCTTGGCCAAGTAACTATACCAAACGAGATGATCATAAGAGTAACACAATCATTCGACAGTCCGTGCTTCGGGACGTTCAAATAATCCGGTTGCTTGATGCGATGACCGGTCCGCATACTCCGTATGTCAGCAGAGCAGTTACCATTTCGAGTATTACCTACCGAGACCGACAACAGTTAGGTGAAACCAACGAATGGTCAAGCAGCGACCTGGTAGCAAAATAGGAAAACCTAGACTTTTCCGGTTGGGGAGCTCGTAATAATCTAATTTGACGCTAGAAACCCTATTCGATTTAGCAGCGCTAAGCAGCCTGCAGTGAGCGTGCATTCACAACATTCGCCTTCCCTCTATATATTTGACAAGTGTAAAAACCATGAGTGGTAAACGTCCCACAGTATAAGAAAAAAAGGAATGTGTACGGTGAATGTTTGAAAAAATGCGGAGGGACAAAGAACAAAAAGTTACAACTAGCACCATTGACTTCTATTTTCTACCATGCTAGACAGCGTCCTCAGCCAAAGGTGTTTAGTGTCTTTCGCACCCCAGTCAGGAAGCCGGGAGGGCCCTACTGAAGCACACTTTACAGCGAATGCCTTCAGACTCCGAACCCAAGTAATTTGTTGACTACGGGACTGTCACTTACAGACCAACCCACAACTCGCAAACAGGGCATGAGTGGTAGACGATTGGTTGACATTTGTAAGATGTGACCTTTTCTGAGATTTGCTTTATTAGATATTCTTTGTCACCGCCAATGTAGACGATGGCTTGATACATAGTACCGCCTGACCGGACTCACAGCGGCTATGAATGAATGAACGATTTACATGCGACGGCGTCACTTTATGACTCGAAAATGGAAACGAGCAGGCGCGCCTTACCAGTTTCTCCCAAGAAGCACGCGTGCCAGAGGCCAAATGACCTGTTACTGTCTGTGTTGGGACCGCATTCATAAACGTATTAAAACTAATTGCCCTCCAATGGAACAGTTTGACACCTGAAATGTGCATCCCATGTGTTGGAACAACGGAACTAGTTCTGATACATCGGGATTCCTTAATGTTTTGAAGTGAAAAGCAAGCAACGGCGGTCAGTCACACAGTTCCTTCAACTGTCAGCCGCACATGGTCTCAAGACCTTGCAACAGCTTAAGTGGGCACCAGTGAGACTGGTTCTAAAAAGCGAGTGGATAGTAACACCGACCTAACCTGCATGAAGGAACATGCGGTCCAGTGTGTGGAACTCAATGTCATAAACGCACATAACCAGTTTGAGTTTAGACATGAAAAGGAGTATGAGGGATAAAACCAGTCGGTGATAAAACAACTACCTACATCGAAGTGAATGAGTTGAACCGTACTTTTCAGAGACAAACAGAACTCCCAAAGTTACATCCATAGAAACTATGGGTAAAATGAAGCAAGCCGTAAACGTATGGAACACACGGAAGTTATTCGAATGCTCGCACGCACTCACGCGGTTCGCAGAACATACTATTGCTGGCTGACCAGCAGGAACTCCAGAGACTGGGTACATTTGCTGCATATGTTGAACCAGATTTGGCTGTGACACGACAGATTGCATACGGGGTCTGTGCAAAGCAACCTGATTCGGCTGAAGCCCAGTTTGGGCGGTCACAGGGAGAGTGACAGATGCGGGATATTGCGGACGTTGTTGTGGCTGCATAAGAGCGGATACTGGGCGCTGTGTCGCATTCATGTGCAGAGTGGACATTTGAGGCTGCTGGATAATAGAGCCACCACCCATTGGCATGGGCTGAATAGCAGGTGTAGATGAGACGTTAGCATTAGTGACTAGGCAGATGAGAAACAGAGAAGGAGGAAGACGAAAGTGAACGCAGCTCTGACAGCCACAGAAAAGTACACACCGGAAGAACGTCATAATGTCAGATAAATACGTTGACGGAATAAACGAAGCGTGTACAACCAATCATTGATAACCCGTTGATTAATTGATGTAATATAGACTGTTTAAGAAGGAGCACTATCTGGATGCAACGAGTTAGGTGGTGAGCCGAAACGATTCCGTGGAAACGGAATTATAACAAACTTAAAAGGGCGGGCTCAGTTCTATGCGAGGCGTAAGTATCACGTAAGGGAGAACAGTGCTTCAATGCACGACTTAAAGTGGCGTCGTCTGGCTTGCAAGTACTTCAAAATCTTTGGGTATACATGTAAAACCAAAGACATTATTTGGGTTTACACTTTTAGCATAGACGCATATAGGTACACAGACGTATGGAGACGTACACATACGTACAGAGTCCACTCGGGTATAGTTCAACCAGCACCGAGGCTAGGAATAAATTAACTATTTCCTAAATACTACATGGATGATAGGCTTCAAACCGAGGGAAGCAAACAACATCACGAAATAGAAACCTACGCGTTCAAATTTGCATTCCAAAGCTTCTCGGTAACGTTTGACGGTGAGTCAGAAAAGAGCTTTTTCCTCACAGGCACTGGTCAAAGGCTACTTAACAGAATTAAATTGTCAACACACTGAAGATAAATCAGAACATGCATTTGTTTTATTTTTCATTATTCCGCTTGTTGCACGTAGAAGAGAACGCATGCCAGTCTAAATAATGTTAAAAAGACCATCCTGATCAGAAATTCCTTTAAAAAATGCAAACTATTGGTAAGCAGTCTATATAATGCATTCCATGAGAGATGGTGTAGGACGAATAGCGTCATATTGGAACACACAATGTACTCTAATAAACCATCACCGAGTAAATTCCCATGTTCTCCATAGGTCACTGAATCACTCCCTTTTCTTACTGTCAAATAAATAATACTCTAAACAAACGTACAAAAAATATGCACAAAGGTAGTAAGGAGGCGCATTATTGCACCTGCTGATTAACAACATTTGATAGGCAGCAAGCGTTGTGCCTTCCGTCGCAAGGCATTCGTTAATCACAGGTGTGAAAAGACCCACAATGTCATCGTTTCGCTTCCTGACGGATGCTCATAGGCTATGTGTTTTGACGTAATACGAAGCTTTACTGATAGGTCATCCGAATTTACACATACAAAACAGGTGAATGACTCGCTATGATTGTGCCGGTTCGTAGGTGGATATCATTTACGACAAAAAATGGACGTGCACGTTACTTACTTCGTTCAAGAACTGCTATTTTTTCTCTCACAATCAACAAAAATCTACGCTTGACGACTGCATAAACTGTGCTTCTTTTAACTCCTCTAAATACATACTACCATAATGTATGAACCTCTGGTGCAAAAGTGTATACAAAATACAACGACACGTTGTCGTCTTCGACTGCACGTCTTCCACGACAGTGTATCTAATTACAGGCCAGCAGTCAATCTGAGCTAAACCTTTTACAGCAAGTAGAATGGCTACCAGATGCGTTTTATTCACGAGGTGGTGCGGCTGGTTGAACTGTAAATTAAGCCACTCTTTGTGGATGAGAAGTAGACAGTTATCGGTCTCCTTTTCGGGGGGGTCCTTCGGCTCAAATTATCGCAAAGAAGCTCATAAAATCGATCGAAACAACTTACACCCAACCCAAATGTGTATGAGCTTCTGTTTAACTCCCGTTATCATGTCACAGCTCGAGAGAAAATTCTTATGTTCTACAATCAGCTGTTGTGTGCACTCGTTTATTTGGTCGTGCTGAGCACGTACATTGATCATATTACATGATGACTGTTCGGTAGAGTACGTGAACATCACGTTGCATGGTTGAACAGTGGTGTGAGTAGAATGGCTTCAAGCGCGGTGGTTGCTCATTTGACCGATTCTAATCACGTTGTAAATAAAGGAAACCCTGCTGCTGAGTGCCAATAAGTCAATCGAAAATAAAAGGATTTTTAACGTTGACTGATATGAACACAGTTACTGTCCGAATGCGCAACCCTGATCTATGTGCTCACAAGAAGTTCATGCGGAGACTGTTGGCAGACACGCATTCTAGTGATCAATTTTCTTACTCACTGATTACCGTTTTCTTAGTGTGCTATAATTGGTCTGATAGAACAGAAGATTTTGGTTGGTGCATTGTTGTTCCCATCACTCCAACGGATATCTTCAAACCACTGTCATTAAAGTCTCAATCAGAAAACCAGTAACGTTTTGCGCAGCCAACCTTAGAAATTAACTTTCGTTCTCTGAACCAACACGGCACAGCGTTGTGAGCTCTAGCCTAAGCTAGCGGGAAGTGCGCGACGACGTAAACAAGCACATAACCTTTGTCTGTTGCAAGGAAAATCATGCAGCGGAATAAGCATGCTTATCAGCACGCTAAGCTGGCAACCAGGATCAACCATTACTCATTGCTCATGTCGTACATGTCGCCAAGACACCGACGGTCAAACATATTTGGTTGCAGAACATTACCTACACAAACAAATCACAACGGTTGTGTATCTGGAATTCCAATGGAAAAAGTTTGACATCACACCATCGGTAAAAACCAAGGCGCCAACATAGTAATATCATCAGAACGAGCACCATGGTGGACGTAGCCAATCAAGGTAGCAAGGTTTCTGTTAACTCCAACGCACCGCCACCAACAGTCAGCACAAGTATAGGGGGTCCTTTCAAACCTGGTGAAGTAACTTAAAGCTCGCAAGAACAAAGTGCAGGTTTAAACGACCAAGCGACACTACTAACCTGTTGGAGATAACAAGCGCTATAGATCAGGGGATGACTGTCAGGACGCTCTAAGTTTTCATGATGGTAACTAGAGGCCGATTCCACAAAAGTGTATTGAATCATGGTAACGGTGTCACCATGGATAGCATGGATAGCAACAACAAATACGGTGAACGACAAAGGCGACGGAACACACTAAAATAGGAACAGGATTCGCTGTATGTTTCAAGCTTGCACACAGCAAAGCGTTGAGTGAGCTGGATACTATCATGCGAGTCGAAAAGCAGGGGCAGTCATGGCAAACGAGAGTTGAACCAGTCACGATGTGACTGACAGTCACGCATTACTGTCATGAGGCTATCCAGAGCACGGTCATTGTATGCCCTCAGTTCAGCTATAGGTCTGGAGGGAAATAACCCAGAGAAGGTCACCTTAGGAACGCGACACTTGGAACAGATCCACTTGAGTACACCTTAGAAGTTGATGTTCCTTACAAACGTGGCATCTGAGGGTGTTGTCCGTACGTATAGATGTTTCTAAAATAATGCGGTACAAAAAACAAGGTACCTGGACTGAGGACCCTGGAAAGAAGGTCCAAGTATGATTTCTGAAAGACAAAAAGAGTTAACGGGGGTGAAAAACGAATGCACTTACTTCTACTCCTCTCGCTCTTTCCCATATCAAACGTTCAATCTCTTCCGGGGTTTTCGTGAAGTTACGTGTGGCGGCTACGGCACGCCTTCGGTCAATACAAAAAAGCAAAGAAACACTCGATTTTGTAAATGCGTTAAGAACAGCCCATTGCAAGTAAACACAACACCGAATTTTTCTTAAGATAAATGAAAATATTTGCAGCTTTGTACCGTACTCACGGGTATTACAACACGGGCTGATGTCGAAATGCACATTGGTTCTCAAAACGACAAAATATGTGAAAAATTGTATTCCCGGACGTCCGTTCAGTTTTGAGAAAACCAGTTGAGGGCTTGAGAGAATAACCATCGAACAAACTTAGCTCACCTTTAACCAGCCACACGAGTTTGCATGTCAGAGGTTACCCCAGAGAGTTAACCGACTGTTGGGGTTTCTGACCACGCTTGCACCAGTCAAACAGCAGTGTCAACCACTGACAATGAAGATAGCAAACATTCTACAAGCGGAACGCACCAGGCAAATCGTGCTGTACCCAGACGTTGTCACAGTAACAAACTGTGCGAGAGGATCCGTGCCTAATGAATTCACCTCAGTTAATAAAAAACTATGACATATAGTACCGTTTGTTGAAAAATATATATCAGGTAACCAGCTGCGCCAACTACTAATGGTCGTCTGTGCGCCCTAAGGGGCAACATTTCCATACATTTTCATCCCCATATAACAATTAACGCATTGACTTGTGAAGTGGCTGAGGCATGAATAGCCTACCCAAAGCTACCTAAAAAAGCACCCTAGCCGGACTGATACAGCAAACATTAATTCCACGCTCATTCACGTAAGGACAGCGAAACACCAACGGAGAACGCCTATGCTTAACGGCAATCCAACCAAAAAAGAACAGGCACTAGACGTGAAGAAGGAAAAGAACGCAACTACTAACGGAAACAATCTACACTCACAAACACTCAACAATGACATGTCAATACTTTGCAAACACACAACCAAGCTACAAGCGAAATTGAGGCGTCATTGTCTCGTGTCATTGAGTGTAACTATTTCATTGACAACTCGACAGCGTTCACGTCACCGAGTTCGATTGGTGGCCATCTCATTTAAAGTTCCTAGAGACCGACTATGAGCCGCGAGGACCTCAGCCCGAGGGACGAACCTGGCCTACTGCGAATCATCCCACGGCACATGACCCCACCTGTCCACCTCGCATCTTAGGCCAGTCAGCCGCAACACCGGTAAAACTGCTAGGTGTGCAGGTATCCTTCGCACACAGCCTGATAACACCGTTCAGACTTAATAGTCGAAAGAAGCAGCTAATCCGGTATTCACTATAAAATACCTGCTTTCTAACCTCCTCAATGCCAACCGGATCGCACAATCCGATGGGAGTGACCAAACACAGACATTGGTGGTCAAATGCCCGAAGGCGGTTCATGTCCTCAACTCTGAGCAGTCAAGTTTCACAGGCGTGAAGTAGCACAGCACACATACTCGCCTTATAAACGCGACTGTCAAACTGCAGACAGATGTGTCTCAGATGTCAGATATATTCTGGATTAGCGATTACTTCTATAGCCCTGGAGGTACAAGCCCCGTTTCCATTCTCCAAACCTCCACAACTGCTGGTGCAACTTTCCAAGTAAACAAACTGTCCAACAACTCTTACAAACTCATTATCCAATATTAAATCTGTGTAATTATAGAAATTTTGCAAAGGTACTTTATACTTTAAAGCTCCAAAGCGCACTTCAGAGCACTTGGAAGAACGCGAAATGTCGTCTCGTCTTATTTGAATTACTTAAAAATTACCAAATAACATTCAACCACCAGCATAGTAAAGACCAAACGTGCATCATGCGGGAGGTCCGGGCGGGTATTTTGTGAACGTCGTGAACATCCTTTGCTGCTCCGTTTCCGAAAAAAGGGGGAAATTGGATAGTCTTAATGTATGCCGCACCTGACGCCGGAAATCTCAGACAGTACACCGTAAACCCCAACCTGAGCCGAAGTATGAGGATATTGTACCGACACAATGCTCAAATAATCGTTTAATACACCTGTGCATTAAAAATGACTCTAAAAGTGTACATCGACCGGTCGAATCGAGAGTACTCCTGGGATGCAGTGAATCGACGTAACATCCCGGATGGGTAATCCTTAGTTAAGAGCAGCGTTAAACAAATGTCCTAAGGATTTTTCAAAATGAGAAAGCCACTACCGCGTGGCACCGGCACAGAGGAATGCTTACCTTTAACCATTCATTCATTCAAAAAGACCATAAATCTCACCAGAAGGTAATGTGACTGAGGTCACCGCTCCCTGCAACAGTAACAGGGAAGCACGCAGAAGAAAAATAGTAAAAATGATATAAAAAAACTGATAAAACAAGGTCGTGCTGGAAAACCCAGATCAATGCGAGTGCGGATAAGCAATCGGCTGATGAGCGTTGCCACCTCAGATAGTGTTTCTAGCTAGCGACTTGAGTAATCACAGGGATCTCAATCTGGCAGACGAAAACCACCTACTTTACTTAGTGGAATAGTGAGGACCGTATTTCATGACCACATTGGTGCTTCACTACCAAGCAGCCTTACCCAGCTCTTGTCAGTCTTAGTACGTAAAGCCCGGCACAGTAATCGCTCAGCTGAAACAGAACACCATTCTGAACCACCGACGAAGACATGACGCACACAAGAATTATATACCCATTCCTTCAGTGACACGACTGACACCGGTTCACAAAGATGACCGTGCCTTTGCAATCTTTGCGGACATCTGATCGGCAATAACAAAGGCTGAAGGGATAGTGTTCCCAAGTATGTGAAGAAGTCCTCAGTCTCAAGTGGACTGCATGCAATGAAGAAGAGAGGAGTGGGAATAACCCAGCCTTGAAACAGGATTTTGCCCATCCAAGGTGCGAAGCGTATTTCACACAAATCAGCCGGGTTATTCACTTTGATCAGAACAGTCTGCACGGTTTCGGCAGAGGGGCTAAGCAAACTAATCTTATCCGCAAACTCCATGCCAGTTAACCTAACTCCAAGAAGGGAATTAATTCGCAGCCCACTGGATTTCCCAAGTGAACCCTCGAGATTGTCGCTCGTGATCATCATCATCATCATCATCATCATCATCATCATCA